>JAQFZC010007846.1:0-10782 GCA_034695205.1 Dicyrtoma fusca | reverse complement strand
AAGTGGTGGGCCGTCACTACACTCGAGGAGCCTTCGAAGCACTCCAAGATGAGGAGCAGTTTCCTAGGTACAAGCTAGCTAGTCAGATTTGTAGACGCTGCTAATTCTGTCTAAGTACATTCCGATTGGTGTTCGAGCTAAATCAATTGTTTTGCTGTAGATGGAATTTTCAAAATTTTTGGTATGCTTTCATGATGGTCTTTCGGGTTCTGTGTGGGGAATGGATTGAGCCACTTTGGGACTGCTTGAAAGCCACAGCTGAAACTAGTAGCCATGTACAAGATTATGTATCTTAATTATTATTATTACAGAATACGATACAGATCACGCCTTAATACAATTTGTGTAGCAGTATTAATTCCTCTTACTGAAAAAGCAACAATGAAATCAATGTAATGTAATGGTTTATTCGATATTTTGAATTTGTTTATTTTGTAGTACAAATGCTTCTTAATTTTTCTTCCAATTTTGGTGGTTGGAAATTTCATCGTTTTAAACCTATTCCTGGCTCTACTTCTAAACAGCTTTGACACGGAAGAGTTGAATTCCCAACGGGAGGTGATTTCCTTGATACATTTATATATACAATAACTGCAATATACCAATGCATGTCCCGTTTTTAATCCCCAGACATATTTCTATATTTAAAAACTGTGTTGCAATAAACTTGTTTTTATAATTATAAAGAATAGGTATAATTTGGTGGAAAATGTTGTTTTTGACAATATTTAAGTAAATTTAACGTGCAATACATCATTTGAACGGAAATGAGGAGTAGATAACAGATCTGAAGTTGGTTTTTCAACTGAATTTTCAGATTTTGAAATATTTTCAAAAAAGTTAAAAAAACGTGAAAAAAACGAATTTACACGACAAAGTTTTGCCCTAAACTTCCAATCCAACCTTGGAGTCAATGAAACTAGTACTGTACATGCGATTAGCTTTATAACGATACATTACACGACTCGATTGGGAGTGAGTGACCGGTCGCAATTTGGATTTGAACATTTTCGGATTTTGAAAAATCGTCGAATAAGTGGGGCGCAGCCCCACTTTTTTTGATATTATTGCGGTAGTTTCATCGTGTTATACATCGTTTAAACGGAAATAGTGAGGAGATTACGGATCAAAAGTAAAAAAAAGTAGTTTTTCAAACCGGAGTTAAAATTTTGACACATTTTTATTATGGATTATAATTTCCAAGCCTTTACCAGTCAAGTTGCGAAGATTCTCAGATCCTTCTGAACCCTCCGTATCCCTGACAACTACACCAGCACCCATTTCAGTCGTTGCGAACAGCGAAGTGGAGGGCATTTTTACAATAAAACCTGTCAAGCTTGGACTTGCTCGTGGAGACGAGGGAGCTGTCTTCGTCTACATGAGTTCCGGTTTACGTAAAAGGAAACTTTAAAACAGTGATGTGACATTAAAATGTTGAACAAACTAGGATCCTTTATAATAATTTGGACTCTCGATTTAGAATTTAACACTTTTGCAGGATTCTTTGGACCTAAAAGAAACGTTGCATGGAAATAACGATGCTTGGGCCCAATTTGGAGCTGCAATTTCCTCTGCAGGAGATCTTTCAGATCAGAGATCTCTGCAGAGATTGAGAGGGAATCGGCGGTGCAGTGCAGACGTGTTGAATCTTACTCGTACTTTTGTAATAAATTCTTCATTTCATTGTGGCAATGGTGTACTGTGTCATATATAATTGGCCACCCTATATACCCAGCATCACAACTACATCAGTGTAAAGACCGTGTTTACTAAATCAGTTATTTTAAATTGGATTTAAAACTTTACAATTCGTCTACCAATTTGCCGGAGGGACTAAATGGCGACGGCCAACTAACTCAAATTCCCGCGAAGCTCCTACATTTCAAACTAATCAGTCAACACAATCCTAAATCAGCACCCAACCAACAGTTTTTGCCATCCAATTTGGTAACCAAATTCAAAATTCAATTCATCAAAACTGTCAACATTTTCCCCCCAAAAATAATAATAATGTCCAGTCAACATCCAACATCGAATTCATTGAATCCGTTGAAAGCAAGTGTCCCATGTCCTCATTGTGACCGGCTATTCAAGTCAAGTGGAATTAAACGACATATTGTGTCTGCTCGTCCTGAGGTTCACAGACAAAATATCATCGATGATCTCATTCCATCAACTCCCGAAGATATGTACGAATTCGAAGAGGACCAAGACCCAGAGGTATCAGCTTTAAATAATGAACTCAATGCGCTAAATAATGAATTTGAAGAATTAATTACCGCAAACTGTCCAAATCATAATAATTTTGAAATGTTATGCACCAACTATCTAACTACTTTGCACAAATGCGATGATATGCTCCCGGGTCCAAAGAATCCAGCCAGAAAGTATTATGAATTACGAAAAAGCAACGTAGGATTTAAAAACACAGACGCTGGACACAGTAAAAAGCTCAAATCCTCAGAGAATATCAAGACGTAAGCGCCGCGCTCGGAAGGAGGCCTATCAGGAAAAGGTAATTCAGTACTTGTTCTATAATCAGCGTAACAAAGCTGTTCGCATGATTATGAACACTTCCGATAAGTCCTGCAACATAGAATTAGAAACGATTGAGAAGGCATTCGCAGAAAGATGGAGCACTCCAAACCAAGCAACAGGACCCATTTTAAATCCTGTGACAGAAGAATGCCAAAACATAATTGATGCCGACTTTATTCTAGCCATATCTTCAGAGAAAGTCAAATTTCAGATCAAAATGATAAATGTAGACTCTTCCCCGGGACCAGATGGTATTCTCGTTCGATGGGTTAAATCTACCCTCAAACAATCAAAAGTTATAATAGCTCATCTGATATCTTATATGCTAAAGTACAATTATGTGCCCGAGTTTATGCGTGAAGCTAGAACCGTCCTTATATTTAAGTCCGGCGACCCAAATGACACCAAAAACTGGAGGCCAATAACAATAAGTTCTGTGATCAGGCGAATCGTGGAAAAAGTTCTTGATAAAGATTTACGTGCCTACGTATCTCTAAACAAAAATCAGAGGGGATTTTGTAATCAAGCCGGAACACTGATCAACACAACGTTGGTCAACGAATGCCTGAAGAAAGCAGTCAAAACTAAGCCTGACTGCACAATCAGTTTTAGGGACATAACCCAAGCGTTTGATAACGTGGGACATACCCATACATTCCAACAAATTATGTCAAAGCCAGCTCCCAGCCCGCTAAAAAACCTAACATGCAATTTAGCCGCTCAAAACTATACCAGAATAACTACAATAAAAGGGAAGACAAGTAAAATCAAATTTGAAAGAGGCGTGATGCAAGGAGCCCCGATGTCGCCTTTTTTATTCAACACTTCGATCGACTCAATGATACAAGAACTAAGTGAAAAAGAAGTTACAGAAAAACATGGATTTTCACTTCATCCATTGCACCCAAATATATCGAATGCGGAATTTGCAGACGACACGGGGATCGTTGGAAATTCAAGATACTCTGCGATTGAGCTCTATCAGCAGAGTTCAGAAGCACTGGACCAAATTGGCTTAAAAATGAATTCCCTTAAAAGCATTGCCATTAGTATTGTGAACGGTGAACTGTGCCAAGACCCGCTCCAAATTTCAACACACACATCTATTTCCTGTATTGGTCCTAACGATACAATAAAATAGTTGGGAGTCACATTCAATAACTGTATAGTTTTTGACGAAAAACAGTGCGCCAAAAAATTCAGTGCTAAAATTGAAAAGCTAGTATCAACACCAATGCTGCGCCCCGACCAAAAACTGAAGGTATTAAAAGACTACTTGTGGCCCACACTAATATATCCATTCCAAAATGCTTTTAAAATTATCAAATCAGTTTCTGGATTCGACCGACAAAATTATCAGAAGTTCGGCAAAAGAAATGTTAATGCTTCCAACTGCCACCCCTACTAATATGCTTTATTCAAGTACGAAGTTTAAAGGCATTGGTCTCATTCGGGCACAGTGGGAAGCAGGGATACAAAATTTTAACTCGCTGGAGGTGCTCCGAAAATCTAATAACGCCTTAGTCCACGAGATAAAAATTTTGAGAGCGAGCAATCGCAGTGCCTAGACTTTCTGGACATTCCTGATGAAATCAGGACTAAAATAGCATGCATTCCCGATGAACCTCGAAATAAAGTCGTCAGTACTTTCCGAATAAAAAGAGTAAGCTGATTCGTGAACATTTACGACTACAAGAATACCAGCTATGGTGTAAACTACCTAAAAAAGGCCAAGGCGTCATTCAGTTTCAAGAATGCCCCTAGGCAAATAAATGGATTCATTCTAAGAACGGACTGTCCAACTCAGAATGGACCAACGCCCTGAAAATGATTG
The DNA here is from genome assembly GCA_034695205.1 of Dicyrtoma fusca. Taxonomy (NCBI): domain Eukaryota; kingdom Metazoa; phylum Arthropoda; class Collembola; order Symphypleona; family Dicyrtomidae; genus Dicyrtoma; species Dicyrtoma fusca. The sequence continues at coordinate 6,410 of JAQFZC010007846.1, read as the reverse complement.
GCAATGTTCTTCCAGTTAAAGCTATCCCGAGACCTGACCTCGGATACGACCTTGGCTGCCGTTATGGTTGCCGAGAGAAGGAAACACTTGGACATGTCCTTGGAAAGTGTCATCGTGGAGAGCTTTTACGGAATAATCGACACCATGCAGTAAGGCGACTAATTGCCGATGCTATGACTAAGGTCGGCTGGAAGGTCCTTCAAGAAGTTCAGTGCGACTCCATCAACTCGAACATGAGAAAATCAGGCTAACAATGGTTTCAGCCACAACGTGATGTCAAGACGTATAGACATCATAGCGTACAACCCGGTCTCAAAAAAGGGCCTGATTCTCGATCCTACCATCCGGAAGGAGCAAGACTGTAACCAAGCAGAGACGGTGAATCTAGAAAAGAAAAATATATACGACCCTTGTATACCGTACTTCAAAGAAAAGCTTGGTCTGACGGACATCGAAGTGATAGGACTGTATATCGGAGCGCGAGGAACAATTTCGAGTTTTTTCTGGAATTTTTGGAAATCACAGGGATTGGCGTCTTTTCTGATAGAAGATATTGTGATCAGTGTGCTCAAGAAATCCGTACAAATCTGCGTTCACCATCTATTCTCCAGCACCCCTGATACCTAGAATTTTCCACTACTTTAAATTAATTATATAAATTATATAAAATACTGTAAAAAACAAAATTATGAAACATATACTGAGTCCGTCGGGCTACCCTCGTTGGAGGACAGTGTCAGCTTTGTTTTGTTGCAATAAAGTTCGTCTTTCTCTCTAGTGACGGTTTTAACGGTACCCACACCATAAGAGCTGGTATGTAATTATAGATCGATTTTTTTCTCATATTACAGAGAAATTAAAAATTACTACACCTTTCAACAAACAAATATTTCTGAACAGATCTCGTTATTCGCGCCCCCTACACCAGATTATGATGCGGGTGCGATTTACATATACTTCGGAACATTAAAAGGTATTAATACAAAATACTCCCAGGTCATCCATGCTAGTCAAATCGATTCTAGTTTTCGAGGATTTGGCTACAGTTTATCTCGCGGAGTGGATGTGGACAACAATGGATACAAGCAATGGTTTGAAATAAATCTAAATTAAAACATGGCATGCTTTTCTAAAACAAGTTACATAAATTATTTCCATTCAACTTTAACCAATTAAGAATATATATCAAACTTTTTAATAATAACCCTATTATTAATGACAATTCAGACATAGCTGTTGGCTCGTTTGAGTCGTCCCAGGTGGTGCTGCTGAGGACAAGACCGTCTTTCGTGATCACTGGACACGTGAACTCATCTGTAACACGCTTACCCCTCAACGCTACTCAGTTCCAAGTTCTATCCTGCATCAGTTTTTCCGGATTTAACCTACCCCGTTCAATTAGTATGACGATGACGGATATAAAGTCCATTCTCCATTTTGTAGTCAAAGAAACTACTTTGTCAACCGGATACTAACTAACTATGCACAATTTTGTTGGTAGATATCGGGATTAAGGTATTCATGGACGTGGATGCGAAGCCTCAGCGTGTTCTGTTGAGCAAAACAGAAGGTGGACTTGCAACCAGTGAGATCGAGTATGAAGAACTGGCGTACAGGGACACGGAAAAATGTACCCAGCTTTACAGTGTGATTGTTAGAGTAAGATTTTTAATTCTATTCTTTTAAATCAAACATTTGCAGTAAAAAATGTGGCCGACATAATTCTTCTGTCCTACCGAGTGAACTAATCGTAATTGTAACATAAGCATAAAAGTAGGAATACCGTATTTCTTCCAATAATTCCCGGGGGAATTATTTATTTTTTTAACTTTTCAGAGGAGGGAATTAATAGAGAGGGGGAATTATTAGAGAGGGGGAATTGTTCTTTTTCGTGGCATGGATGACATGCATTACATTCAAATTAATACGTTATTTTATACATTTCTAGGCAATTTATTTTTGAACAATTGCTTACTGTATGACCACTTCACATAAATGCGTCGCAGTCGATTAAAACCTCATTATTTTTCTGTTCTTCATCGTTCTCTTCTTCATCTAAAGCGCAGTCTTCACTTGTACTGTACTACTTTACGTAGGCAATTGTTTCCAATAATTTACCCGGGGGAATTAATAGAGAGGGGGAATTATTTCTTTTTTTCCCCTTTCAAGGGAGGGAATTATTGGAGAGGGGGAATAATTAGAGAGGGGGAATTATAGGAAGAAATACGGTAATTGTGTATTCAATCGTTACTAGGCCTTGGAATCAGATCAACCAGTGAAAATTCGTCAGGAGAGTTATTTGCCAGAAAGAGACTTTAGTAGTTCTGGTCGGAGACGAAAGCGATCTGCAAAGCATCCCACCACGTATGACATAAATTACTCTGCGGGCAGCGTGACCCTTGACATCTCCGGAGCATGTAAGCTTTGAATTTGTGATATATTTAATAATACAAAGGTACATAATATGTATATACTTTCAAATATTTCAAGGCTTATAATAAAAATACAACATTAGAGCAATCTTTTTTAACATTCAGCTGCGAAGGAATGTCCTGTAGTGAACAGCCAACTACAAAACGCGTCAGTGTTTAGCTTACCTTTGGAAGTACTTTACGGGGAGGACGATAAATGTACAACAAATCTTCGTATTGACGCGTTCTTATTTTTTTTAGACAGAACCAAATCTTCGTATTGACGCGTTCTTAGACAACGTTGAGCGTGTCTGTAAAGTGTCTGTAAAGTATGTTTTATTTGTATCATTAGTGCTTGTAGCCTACAATAAGAACATATGGTGTATACGATTAGCTATAAGATACGTAACATTTAATTTTGGCTGCTATTACCGTTTGTATTTTTCACATTGTTGTTACCCTTGTCGTCCACCGTATCGAACAATTCAACCTCGTGGTACAAGTAGTTGTTGTCATTGTCCTCAACAATATAGAGATCATCCATCTGAAGTATATCAGTTGTGTGCGTTTCAGCAACAGGCTCAGTTAGTAGGCAGTCCGCGTGGTAATGTTTAAGTGGAGGCATGCCGTTCACGGCTGGGGTTTCTACTTGCGCAGGCGGAGCCCCGGAAGCATTCAAAATCCAACTTTTTTCTTCTTCTCCAAGCTTCCTAACTAGAATACGTGACACAACAAATCCGGAGCTCATGTACTTGTACTTACGCTATGGTTGTATAAAATTTATATAATTACCAGTAAAATTTTGAAGCCAACGTAGAGGATACTGCATTCTGTAATTTCCCGTACAGCGGTGACATTTCCACTTGAGAAACTTTGCAGATTTTTTCGATGGAGCAAACGTACAAACCATGTGGTCCCGTGCCTTGCACTTAGTACACATAATCATTGTTGCATCCTCTTCATTTCCATGGCAAATGCATACAGGCATGCAGGGCTTAGGAGTAGAACAAGCAACCGGCTTCGGCATGTCAGCTACGTCCTCACAGGTCATCGACAAAAAAGCGTGCTATAAAAAGTGTATGTAATGCAATTCTTATATAAATGTAACAAAAAAAATCAAGTACAAATATTATACACAAATTATTACATCATGTACCTTAAGGGGTGACTTTGACTTATGAAAATAATTGCGGAGCCACATCCTGCATCGATCAGTTTGATAGGTTTTAAAATGGGGAACAATCACTAAACCCCCAAGTCCGTCGTCCGGACGCCAGGAAGCATTCTCCCAGCTCCAGATATTCGGCGAAATACCAAACATTACAGAAGCTATAGCTTCGTCGGTAGCATCTACCATGCGCCGCACTGCAGGCCGCCCTCCCATCGGTGACACACGATTCATTTTTCCAGAAATTACTCGCAGGAATTCTACCAACTAACAAATTCAAAAAAGTAAGTTTTTTTACAAACCCCAACAACTAACAACAATAATCAACAACTGTGAACCAATTACGTAAATCAATGAACCAACATACATAAGTGTTATTGAAAGATTAAAGAAGGAAAAGCACTTCTCTTCCTATGAGCAAACCCATTGGAGTCGAATGTGCATTGAAGCTAGACATTTAGGGGAAAAAACGTACGGAATGTTAATAGTCATCGACTGTGTACCAATTACGTAAATAAATAAACCAACATACATAAGTGTTAATGAAAGAGTAAAGAAGGTTAAGCACTTCTCTTCCTATGAGCAAAACCCATTGGAGTCGAATGTGCATTGAAGCTAGACATGTAGGGAAAAAAACTTAACGGAATGTTAATAGTCAACAACTGTGTACCAATTACGTAAATAAATAAACCAACATACATAAGTGTTAACGAAAGAGTAAAGAAGGAGAAGCACTTCTCTTCCTATGAGCAAACCCATTGGAGTCGAATGTGCATTGAAGCTAGACATGTAGGGAAAAAAACTTAACGGAATGTTAGTAGCCCAAAATTATTTACTTATGAATTGTGTTTACTAATATTTTACTTTTGCACACACATTGTATACTTATGCATGTTTCGAACAATAAAAACATGTGTCCAAGCAACAATTTAGCGCTCGTTAATAAATCAACCAGTATGCATTGATATATACAGCGATAATAAAAGTGTTTATGAACGACAATAGAAGGAGTAGCACTCATCTTCCTATGAGCAAACACAATTGGTTTCCAATGTGCATAGAAGCTAGAAATGTAGAGGAAACAAATGTTAGAGAAAGTCAGTAGTCTAAAATTATGTACCAATAAATTGCGTTTACCAGCGATTTGTTTTTTTAAACACATTTTTTAACATTTAAGTAGATTCGTGAAATTGTGACACTCGGAATATTGTGACCAATTGCAATATGACAAGGAAGGCAAAGGATTATCTGAGACAATATATACGTTACTTTACATTTAAACATATTGTACAATGTGCGTAATTCGTGATTGACGAGACTGCAGACAAAATCTGCAGTTTGTTTTATTTCACGAGCTCAAATAAAGATTTTTAAAATACCTATTAATATCTATTAGACAAGCTTAATAAAGGTATGAGTTCGCAAAGGATTTGGCTAACGATACACAATGATGAGGTTATGATTTGTGAGATTATTTACAGTTGTTATAGTTATAATAGTTGAAATGGCTTTTACGGTTAAGTTGGATGTAATGATTGCCATAGTTAAAATGGTTGTTGTGATTGGGATGATTACGAACGGTTTCACAGGTTTTATTTTGTGTTGACTAGAGTAGACTAAGCAGGACTGTAAAAAAGTGCGACTATAAAAATTTTTTAAGCGTGTAAAGGATTTAATTCGGCTTGTAACCATTTTGTGATCGTGTAAAGGATATAAGTGTTTGGCTGATACGAATTTTTTGAGCGTGTAATGGCAGATGATTTATATCGTAAACAGATAGCGCTGCCCTAGTCTAGTCTCAGCGAGATGATTATGACAACACTATACTGTTGACTGTTTCACCAGTTCCTTATTGAGGCACCAGCTTTGATCTCATCTTACACGCATCTTAAGATGGGTTTAAGATGGGTGTAGGATGAGATGCAAGAAAATTTCGGGGATGATGCGATTATGTTGAAGTACCTCTTAAAATAGCAAACACATCTAGGACTCATCTTACTCCCGTCTTAACTCCAACATACGGACATGATGCGGTTATGATGCTATCCAAATAGGGAATCATTTTAATGGTACTTGGTAAAGTGTACTTACTATGTGATAAATAAATTAAGTAGCTGCTGGTTATTAATTAATTATCATTATAAATTATAACCTAGATGATGTTTTTCCACTCATGTTTATGCCACGGCCGTTTTTTGCTTTGAAGTACAATGTACAGTATACATGTACTCCGTGAAATAATAAAATTGTCCCAGAATTGAATTTTAACACGGGACATGCCCCGTAATTGGTGTTCAAAAGAGGGACACTTTCAGAAATGTCCCGGAATTGAGTGTTGAAACTCTGGCAAGCCTAACTATTGACTATAATGATAATGGACTCACTATCCTCCAAAACTCACAAAATTTGTGACTCGATCGGTTTAAAAACGAGTCCATAGTAAGAGATTATCACATTTAAGTACGTATCATATTTACACACACCTACCCTACAATCCGCAAATCACTTTGAGTTTAAATAAAGTTTAACTTACAAAGATAGCAGGAAAGTTCTTAGTTGACAGTCAGTAATGAAGCTGATGATAAGTCAGTTATGATAATTAAATCGATGAAACTTCGGAAATCAGAATCAGGTAGTAGCACAGATAACAGTTGACAGTTTTATGTAGAAGTACGTTGTACTGTACTTGTAATTAAGTGTACGTAACTATTTAATTATTTGCAATACGTTGTATGTTGTATATAGATACCTTCCTTAGCTTATCTGTTGGCTTTCCGTAGTTTAATTAATTTATTTGCCAATTAACTCTGGATCACTATTCTACCGCAAAA
>JAQFZC010007845.1:0-10783 GCA_034695205.1 Dicyrtoma fusca | reverse complement strand
ACTAGTAAATAACACTTTTTCAAAACGGTCAAAACTAGTAAATAGCACCTTTTCAAAACGGTCAAAACTAGTAAATAGCACCTTTTCAAAACGGTCAAAACTAGTAAATAGCACTTTTAAAAGGACAGAAAAGTAGAAATTACCTTTTTCAAATGGTCATAACTAGAAATTCTTCTTTTTCAAAAACATTCAAAACTAAGCATACCTATTACCGTTTCCAAAAGGAATAAAAAAAAGGAAAAGGAAATATGATCTGTGTTTTAGTGGACACTGTTTAAATTGGCATACATAGGCACTGAAAGGAGCTACGAACATGCACACATAAAAAAAATAGGAAAATAAATAGTGCCTTGTTTTAAATGTAAACAGTAGAGGCCAAACGGGGGAAATGTAGATGAGGAAAATTCAAACTTGAACTTGAACTTATTGCTGTTGAGTGAGTTGGAGTAAGTGAAGCATGTAATTGAATATTTACCATTTAAACAAGCGCCCTTTGTTTAATGAAGGGAAGGGATGAAATTAAGAGCTGAGCAAAATTTTGGAAGGGGAGATGAGACCAAATCTCAAACCTACATGTGTAGTTCAAGGCAACGGAAAAATGGATCCCTTACTTCATAAAATAAATCCATGATTTTTTTCTGTCTTTCTGAACCGTTGTATCTGGGCTGTACAGCTTTTTTGCCTTTGCTTACATATGCGGTTGTTTTATTTGTAAAAGTGTAAGTATTCCTGGAACTACCCATAACGTATAGTTTTGGGAATTAAGTGTCAGAGCCGGGGCAAGGCATGGCATGGGTGCTTGGCTGTCATATTGCTAGGTTAAGTTATAGCGTGTCAAAAAATTATGGTTTCCTTTCAAGTTAAATGTCAACCCTCCAACCACTACAGATCATTAATATAGTTATTACCCTCTTATCCATGTAGGTACTAGTGTAGGTAGGTACATGTACATAGACAGAGATCAGTTAACAAGGATAAGCCAAGCTAAACAGAAAAACAACTCCTTGCCGCTTCCTTTCCTTTCCTTTACACAGTCAAGTCAAGTCACTTCCTGTCACGGCTGTCACATTCAGAATCTGTGTCGTTCTATGTTTTATTTATTTTAAACATTATTTGTTTTCGCCGTCATGGAGTGATGAAGGAATGAATGAATGAATGATGTTTGTGCCTACCTAATCAATATTTTTTGTGTCATCTCTATTTCACAGGCTCGCATGGAGGTAGAAGACTTATTCAAGGACTTGGACGATGGAAAGAAGCTGCTAAAACTATTGGAGATTATTTCCGGGGAGAAACTAGGAAAGCCGAACAATGGGAAAATGCGGGTTCATAAAATTGAAAATGTTAACAAGAGCTTAGCCTTTCTTCACACCAAGGTACGCGCCGTTTCTTACTTGGGCACCACATACATACCTAATAATATGAAAAATATCTTACATTTATTTGTAATTTAACCTTTTCGAATAGTAATTTATCTAGTTTAGCACCTTTTGGAAAATGTCGTTTTCTAGAAGTTTCGACCTTTTTGAAAGTGCTAGTTTCTAGTTTAGCACCTTTTCGAAAGTGTCGGTTTCTAGTTTTGACCCTTTTGAAAGTGCTAATTTCTAGCTTAGCACCTTTTCAAAAGTGTCGGTTTCTAGTTTTGACCTTTTTAAAAGTGCTAATTTCGAGATTAGCACCTTTTGGAAAGTGTTAATTTCTTGTTTTAACCTTTTTGAAAGTGCTAATTTCTAGTCTATTACCTTTTAAAAAACGTTGGTTTCTAGTTTAATACCTTTTTAAAAGTGTGTATAGCTAGTTTGACACTGTTTCGAAAATGTTAATTTCTAATATTACGCCTTTTAAAAGTGTTAAATAAATTGTAGTGTAGTAGGTGTTAACAGTAAAAGAATTCATAGTTTACCAGTTGGGAATAGGTAACCCTCCAATGTATGTACGTACCTATGAAGAAGGTATGTACATATTTTATTTCGGGTGATATAGTGTCTATGCTCAGGTCATAGGCACTTTGAAATGCTTCTTGATTATTCCGCGTTGACTCGATGACAGGTGGACGGACAGAGTATTTGATTTTTATCCTAGAGGACAGACGGCAACAAATAAAACGAAGAATTAAAGACGAAAGCAGAGATAATACGTCCTTATGTACCTTCAATGAGCGACTTGCTATTTAAAAAATGAAAATGAAGAAATGAGAAGATTGTGTAAGAGAAACTCTTGCGTCAGATCGGATTCACAAGACAGGACAGGACAAGAGAAGAGAAGGGAAGGGAAGACTAAGACTAAGAAAAAGGAAAAGAAAAAGAGTTGGACGGACATGGACAGACATTCGAGAGCGGAGCCCAGAGAAGAATGTAGAAATGCGAAGCGTTGACGTTGAAACTTGAAACTTGACTGACGAAGGATGGATGACTCCCACGGCGATGGATGGATGGATGGATGGATGGATCACTGACTGAATGTGCACTACCAACTACAGTCACTCTTTTTCTTCCTTCCAGATGCACTTTATATAATTATATGTTTTCTATCAGTCAAGTTGCTATGCTATAAGCTATAGGTCTGTAGCCACTTGTGAGAGTCAGAGTGAAACGGCAGAAGAAAAAAAAACAGAGCATTACTTAATCCGAGTCATGAACTGTACAAATCTCATTTGTTTCGCTTTCAAATCCTGTGCTTCCGGAAGCAAATTTTAATTTTACACTCCGCACCGGCCATCCAAGTCAATTCAACGCAACGTGGATATAGAATACTAAACAGAAACACCATTACCAAAAAAGAGATCCATTGCCATTACCTATCCACGCTATTTTATATTGTCCAAATCCAAATGTGCAGATTTTTGTTTAACTTTTTTAAATTGTAGACTTTTTCGAAAAAAAAAGCAATGGATTTAAATGGCTTTTAATTCTTTAATCTTGTACCTATCCGGAAGCTGTGTATCTACCAACACTTATTTTACATTTGACACCTTCCAAGTTTTTAATAGGGGACATACGGTACTCTATCGTGTTAACCATCACTTCACTGCCTATGTGCCAGTGCAGTGTGCGTGTCACAAGTTGCAAGTTCACATTCTAGTTATCTTAAAAAGTAAAGTTGTCAAAAAACATTCAGAGTCACGATAGGTGTTTTTGTTTTATTTTGTTTTGCTTTGCGGGACGGCTCATGCAATCTTTCAATCTTTCAATGTTTCAATGATGCAGAATATTTTTTTTTATTTTGGATTTGAACCACAGTAGACAGCACAGTCAAAATGTAAATGTATGGCCTACCTGCTGTGAGCTGGGTTGAAATTTGAATTATGAATTTGGAATTGCGTGTCCTAGGTATGTCGGTGGTTGGTGTTGGTGGTGTATCGGTTCTGTACAGGATGGATATTTTGTATTCTTTTGGCTTGGGCTGGCGTCGTTGGGAAGATGAAGATGATGGATGGGAAGTGGAATAAATAAAAAAAAGAAAAGAGATAAGAACGCGTGTGCTCTTTGCAGAAACCGTTAGAACGTTACAGGATTATGAGATGTGACGTGAGAAACTGACCATTCTAAATTAGTCTGACGGAACTGTAGACTGTAGGCTGTGTCCACTCTTTACAGGAATTTTGTTTTGTATTAAAAAAAAATTAAATGAATGGAAATTTTGAATTTTGAATGCTTTACCGCAATGAATTGAAGATTTAGTGTTGTAGTATGCAAAAATATTTTACCCTCGATAGTGTTCTAGTTACCATTCATGGCGGTTTTGTAAAATTTCCCTTAGTTTTAATTTGTCGATTGTTATACATATTTTAATCTCAGTAATGCTGTAATATTGATAAATCCATAATTAGAATTGTCTACGTCTACAACCCCTCAAGTGTTTTTGTCTTGTGAAAGTTAATTCTGGAGGCGACAGAATTATGCAATGTTACAAGTGCCTTTCAGATTATGCAGCCGTGATTATGATTGACAATTGACGTTACTTGAACTAAACTAAAATTATCGATTAGTGTAACTGTACTGTAATCTTGTGATTAGGTCTGTCGTAGTAGTTCGAGTGTTCAATAATTTAATACTGAAAATTTGTTGTAGTTTTGTACTTTAATCAGTTACACGGAATAATTCCTTTCTTTGACTTTGACTGCTTGACTCCTATTAGATTACGATTAGCAATTTATTGTTAGAGATTACTATTAATAATCTACTCTAAGTTTTTAGTTGTAAAAGGTGGGAGAAGTATAAGCTTTGCTTTGAATTCTCCATGTACAACACTTTGGGTGTACTTTTCATGTTCATTCCACGTGGGTGACCATGACTTTCAATTTTTCACGGTGTGTTGTGTATCAGTACAGAACAGGCATTGAAAAGTAGGCAATTATTTATGATTTTTTTTATACGATGAAAAAATTTCGTGGATCTGTGTAACTCTGTCATACTACTACATATTCTGTTTAGAATTTATAATGATGGTTTGATGGCTCATAGTTTTGATGAACGTTCTTGTGTTGTTGTTCCTTGCTGGCAGGTTCGTCTGGAGAGTATTGGCGCAGAGGACATTGTGGATGGAAATCCAAGGTTAATCCTAGGTCTTATATGGACCATCATCCTTCGCTTCCAAATCCAAGAAATTGAGATTGACGTGGTAAGATTTGCTCATTTTTTTTGTACTTTAGCCTTATTTACACATTCAAAGTTGGAACAAAGATGATGGGTGCATAGGTATTTTTAATAGCGGATTTGTCACGTGTCACATCATTAAGCGTAGTGATGCAATGCACAGTATTGCACAAAAAATTGGTCCTATAGATGTATAATTATATCTACAACTAAATGGTATAGGGTACTTTAAGACTCTTCAGCTAGTGAGGGGCTCTACAGTTATTATGCCGTAGAAATGACTGTTTTTGTTTAGGTAAATGTATAAATACATTTTTTAGTAGTTTTTTAACACGTTAAAAATATGAAGTTTTGGCTTTTTTCGAAGCATTAGTTATACGGTATAGGTACCCGCTTTTCAAAACCTTAAAACGATGTTTTGCCTTCTTTTAAATGTAAAAATATGATTTGTACCACTTTTTCAAAACCTTAAAACGATGTTTTGCCTTCTTTTAAATGTGAAAATGTGATTTGTACCACTTTTTCAAAACCTTAAAACGATGTTTTGCCTTCTTTTAAATGTAAAAATGTGATGTGTACCACTTTTTCAAAACCTTAAAACGATGTTTTGCCTTCTGTTAAATGTGAAAATGTAATGTGTACCACTTTTTCAAAACCTTAAAACGATGTTTTGCTTTCTTTTAAATGGGAAAGTGAAAATGTGTTATGTACCACTTTTTTAATACCTTAAAACGATGTTTTGCCTTCTTTTAAATGTGTAAACATGATGTGTAACACTTTTTCAAAATGTTATTTTATAAAGTTGTGTCCGTTATGAAAGACGCAACATCATTTTTTTGATTTACACTTTTTCAGAGTGTCAAAATTATTCAGGTTTACACCTTTTTTGAAAGCTTTTCCCTGTCCAAATTGTATAATGTCATATTTGAAAGGCTTCAATTTTAATATTTTTATATCAGGTAGAAATGATGCGGTAAATTATTTGTGTAGTTAGTATTTTTAAAGCTAATAACACTTTCATTAGTTGTATTATAATTGCACGCTCGCTCCTGGTGATGGCTGGAGGCATCGGGTGAAAAAGCGAATTTTCGAGTGACTCATTTCTTAATATTTTGTGTGAACAACACCACGAACAGATGTATAATTATATTAATTAAAATTAGCTACGTAGGTATATGTATAGACCGCAAGTCCTACTACCTAAGAGGTATATTTACACAGGTAGGTGGGAAGGTTAGTGGGTAATTACAGGATTTTATTTCTTGGAAAAAAGTACAACCTGCATGACGTATAGGAATGCAGTATTGTTACTCGGCTCGAATGCCGAATGGAAGGCATTTAGCCTTCTTTGAAAATGTCTATGATTTTAGACACCCTCTCACTCTTATTCGACTTTGTGATAGAGTTTTTTTCAAATTTTATACCCCGTCTTGCCGCCGTCGTAGGGGCGTACGTAGTGTGTGTCTACATCAGGATTAGGACTAGGAGTACAGATTCTGATTCAGATTCCGATTCCGATTGGAGCATTCAGGTTAGTGCTGTAAATAAAAGTAAAGTGGTACATGTATTACCGACGTTTACGTAATTTCATTTCATAGCTGGAGGCTGGATTTTTAATTTGGTGTAAAGTGACAATGTAATAATATAATTTCTTTCTACTCACTGGTCAGATTACCTGTATTATGATTCGTCTTTTGAGTTGGTGACAGTAAGTCAGTGACAAATTTTAACTTTATAGCATAGCTCTTCATAGTGTGTACTGTATTGCACAGGTAGTTACTTTAATTATATTTATTAGGAGGTCTGAAGGACATTTTTAATGTCGTAATGATCCTTTCAGTTGCTTCCAAGTTCACTCTCTCCAATATTGTGCAGTTCCATTGTATGCGTCACTGCATCTTCGGACTTTGGAGCCTTCAAAAATGACAAAGTTTTAAATAAGAGAGAGAAAACGTATTTTTTTAGCTTGAAAAAGGTGTAAAGCATGAAAGTAATGTCTTGAAAAAAGTCAAAATATAGTTTTCACGTTTTTGACAGTATAAACCCTTGAAGCGTTATACTTTGAAAAAGAGCAAAACTTGATATTTATGTTTCAAAAACGTGTAAAACAGTATGTTTACCATCTCAAAAACAAGCAAAACTTAGTAATGGCGTTTTTAAACAGTTTCTAACAGTTTTAACCATAGAAGCGGTGCTTTGAAAAAGAGCAAAACGTAATTTTCATGTTTTGGAAAGACTGTAAACCATAGAAATTATGTCTTGAAAAGAGTTAAAACTTATTTTTTACGTTTTGGAAAAACGGTAAACCGTAGAAGTGATGCTTTGAAAAAGAGCAAAACGTAGTATGATGTTTCGAAAATGTGTAAAACAGTATGTCTACCATCTCAAAAACAAGCAAAACTTGGTAAAAACGTTTTGAAAGAGTTTTTTACAGAGTTTTTATTCATTTTCGAAAAATTCATTTCTATGAAGTAATAAACGATAGGCCCTTTGTTTTGTATTAATTTCTATAAATATGGCGTAGTATATATTCATAGGCATATAGCTACTATTATGATTATGACTATGACATTGTAAAGCAATAGATACATACATAGCTAATTTTTTGTCTGCTATCGCTTTCTTTTGCACGTCCACCTGGATTATGTATCGTATCCAGTATCAAATTTTGTTTTACGTTAGTCGTGTCACCCACCCACACTGCATTGAAGTAAAAAACAAAATTTTTTAGCGCAAGCAAATACACAGTCACACACGTTGGTACATAGCAGGTTAGTTTTACATCTTGTGCTGTAGCTTGTAGGTTGTCAATTTTTCCTTTTAACTTGCTGTCGACCGACTATTTATGGAAATAGAAGCAGAATATAGTTATTAGAATATAAAATGTTCGGCAATGGCAGAAGGAAAAAATTGTAAATTGTGAACGTGATACTTGATGCAATTTATTTTGGAGTTTAGTTCTAGATCGGTTGCTACGCTACGTGCATACCAACCTAGACATAGGTAGGTATAAGTTTCCTTTTCGTACTTATTCTTACATTACAGTCACTCCGGTGCAATATTTCATGGGCAGAAGGCAGAAGGTGAACTCCAGTCAGAATGCATGGGTGGATAATGTGTTGTGTTGATAGCTATTCGTGTACTTCGTGTCTCCTAATCTGTTCTACTTGCCTTTTCCAATTTGTCAAGGGAGGTTGTTTTACCCTCCATCGCAACGCAACGTCGTAGCACTTTCGTATATTTATTCCTGAATTCTTGGAGCCTCGCAAGTATAACATCATACAATTAAGAGATAAAACTACAGAAAGCAGAATGGATGGCTTTAAAAAATATACATAGCAAAACGTGATACTAACTTTTCAAAAATGCCCACTTTAAAAAAAGACAAAACGTGGTTTTAAGGTTTTCAAAAATTGAAAAATACAGAATAGATGGCCTTCGAAAAAGCAACACTTAGTGTTGGTGTTTTGAAAAAGTGTTAAACATAATATTTACACATTTTCAAAAAAGGCAAAACTGTATTTTGACGTTTCGAAAGAGTGTAAACTACAGAGCAAGTGTTTACATACAAATCAACACTTAATATTAGCATTTTAGTATTTTGAAAAAATGTTACATATGATACTGACACATTTTCAAAAAAGGCAAAACTGTATTTTGACGTTTCGAAAAAGTGTAAACTACAAAGTAAGTGTCTACTTAAAAATTAAAACTTGATATTAGCATTTTCGGATTTTGAAAAAATGTTAAATATGATGTGTACACGTTTTCAAAAAAGACAAAATATAATTTTGACGTTTCGAAAACTTGTTCAATAGTATAGGTGTTTAAAAAACAGTTTCTATTCTTTCCATGACGTCATAATTGAAAGGCCCCTTTCCTAATACACTGCTATATGTAACTACACCGTGTATAGCTACATACCCGTGTCCCGATATGGCTTCATGGAGTTCTGTCCGTCCTGACATGGGTAATTCCATAGTTATGAGGATTGTCTGTGTGCACTACACTGCTCCTTTGACCTTATCATTTAGTTCCACAATATCATCTTACAACTTTGGGTCAGGCTTCTACGGTCTACGGTCACAATACAAACTATGGAGTGCTAGATGGCTACTTATAACTTATAACAAATTATTGTAGGCATTTCAAATTTTCAAATACAGATAAAGGTGAAGATTTCCGTACATACAGCCATATAGAGTAATATTATTAGGTATGTAACTTTTTACCAGTGCAGTTGCAGTACATTGCATTGCATTGTGCCCAAGTGGGAGGGTACGCACACTTATTTTTTCTGTCCTTTTCTCTTTTCCTGGTAAAAACACATTGGGAAGAAAAAGGAAACGCCATTAAAGCAATTTAAAACAGTTTTATTGACTCTGTAACTATAACTAACAATGTACCTACCTATGTATCTAAGTCTAAGTATGTACGTAATTCCATTCTAGTTTTTTTTCTTCTTCTTTTTGGTGGGGATGGTGAATCCACTCGTTCACCATGTCAAAGGACAATACTTAGCTGAATAACAACCATAAAATCTGGTCAGCATTCCCGCCTATTATATAATAAAAGAAAAAAAGAATCTCTCAAGGGCTGCTATTACACTATTCAACAAATTTAAGTCACAACACAATATTAAGCTATAAGCTAACAATAAGCAACAGCCGATTTATGTAGAAGTACAATATAACTTTGGGAAGGGAAGGGACAGATTATTATATTCTACAACAAACGAATGACAGTATTATTTACTTTACCTTTTATGGGCCCCTATACCGGCGTATATAAGATAGTGATTAAACTATTACTCCTCGATTAATAAGGGAGGGATGACGGATGGTTACGTAACTTAAGAAGGAATTAAGGAGATGCCGCCGTTAGATTAGAAGGGAATTTTTGAATTTAAAATTTCTGATGTGACGTGACATGACATGACAGACTGCCGTATGCCGCTACTGCACTTCTCCTTTCAATAGGAAGGTTGCCTTATGAAGAAAGCTATATATGACCGGCTATATAGTATATCCAGCTAACAAATGATTTGGGGCTCCGTTTCTCTTTTCATTTTCGTTTTTGGAAATGTGATAGATTCATTATAAAATCATAAAATCGTAAGGGCGGATATAATACCGAGTTATGGCTGTGGCAGTGGTGGCCAAGCCATGTGGGTGGGTGTGACCATTTTTTAACGAGTGCATGCTAGAACACTGCATTTTTTAATGGGGTTAAACCATTGCATTGAGAAAGCTAAGGGTGTTGGTGTTATGGTGGTTGGTGGTACTGTTGCAGTTATGTACTTTTGGAGTTAAATGAGAGCCCTTGGGTTGTGTTTTTGAATATTTTTAATGATACTTTGTTTAGGTATCTTATGGAGATTCAGAGCAATTCTAGTTTTCAATTAGCTATTGCCATTCGTCCGTACCTAATGCTGTATGTTTGTAATATTTTCAACTGTAGAGTTCCCATTCCCATAATTCCAGCTCCAAGTGCATCTGTCCTCATTACATTGTAAAATGGCTTGTGGTGGTGGCTTCTAATGTATGAGATTTCTCCCTCATTTTTTTTTGGTTGGTATATAGTAGTGTCCAGAGACACGGACTTATGGGATACTCAGTCTTACAATGTACAAACTAGGTACAAACTAGGCACTCATGGGTTTGGGTTTGGGTGCTCTGGTTGCTAGTTATTATCCATTTCCATGTGGTAGGTTACACTAGAAAAATAAGGGAAGGAATAGCATTACCAAAACCAAAACCAGAGACGGGGATGGGAATATGGGAATGGGATGTTTGCTCCTTAGCCTTTTCTCTTATTTTTCTTTAAGACAAACTGTCTCTGTAGTGGAAGAGAACAGATTTTTAACAAACGGACGGACAAACATTCACCGATACTAACTTTTTTTGTCTTTACTACTTTTATGTACATATAGGCATTTTATATGGAAAGTACAGTAGAGGAAAGATACAGATGGGTACATTCCTTCAGTAGAGAAAATATAAAAAAACTTTTCGGCGGGAAGTTTGTTCAAGAATTTAAGAATTCACCTCACACCTACCCATAGATGGCCATTTGATATGACCTCGACCTCCCCTCCCCTCAAAACGAATAGGAATTTGTGCCCTCAACCTCCCCTCAAAAAATACCTCAAAATATTTTAGACCTCGGCCTCCCCTCCCCTCAAGCTG
>JAQFZC010007844.1:0-10783 GCA_034695205.1 Dicyrtoma fusca | reverse complement strand
AGACCCAGATGGGAAGCTCTGGAAAGTTACAAAAAAACTTACAAGATAAATGAGGTTACTTTTCGTTTGTGGGGTGGCAGACGATTTTTGTGAGGGTTCAGTCGTTCCATGGGAGACAGGCTTGTGGAAGTGAAAAGTAAAATAAAGACAAATAGATTAAATGAATGGATGGATGGTTGGCAAGAGGGTGGAGGGTGACAGGAGGGTTGTTTGGTAGCTTTTAAAAATTCAGAAAATCCATGGGGTGTGGTGTGGGGTTTATGCCCGTTTTTTGTTTTACTTCTTTTTCCTTTCATTTCAGAGACTAAGCCATCAAACCATCAAGATTGCAAAAATTACATTGCAGATAGCATCGCGTTCATTTTGTACATGTCTTACATTTAATACAACAATTTAACATTTTTTAAGTACTTAAAGTAATAAAAGAAATTATATTGCATAAAAATAATTTACTTTAAAAATTAACCAATGTGCAAAAATGCTGTTTAAATGCTTAGTGAAATTGTCTGTGGTGGACCAAAAGTATACTTTCTCTTCAGTGCTTTGCTTACACTTAACCCATTCGAAACTGAGGAACCATGGAAAGAATGTTTTACAACTATTTAATTCTATAAGTTAACTTTTTCAAAACAGTCAAAACTAGTCAATACCACTTTTTAAAAAAGGTCAAAACTAGCAAATAACACTTTTTAAAAACGGTCATAACTAGTCAATACCACTTTTTAAAAAAGGTCAAAACTAGTAAATAACACTTTTTCAAAACAGCCAAAACTAGTACACAACAATTTCAAAAGGGTAAAAAACTATAAAGCACCATTTTCAAAACCATTCAAAACGAAGTATATTACGTTTCGTAAAGGTTAAAGAACAAAAAGAGCCGCCATTTTCTTATAGCAGCGCATCGTTATAACTGTGCATGTATGCTATACCTATATAGCTACGTAGATATATACTCAATATAGCTAGCTGGGTACATGTACTTAATTTAAGTGAAGGGAGTGAGTGGGCATAAAATGAATAAAATAAATGAACTCGCAGATTTAATAACTCAGAGCGTGGAGTGGATTGCTTTCACTTTCCTACCGTTATTGTCATTCTGATTGCTAGGCACTTTCACTTTCACTTACACTTTCACTCTCGCTTTCATTGTCACTGCTAAATTTTGACAGTGTAATATTCTACAGTAGTATAGTTTAGGCAACGAACTCCAATTTTTGACACATTCGGAACTGGGACACTATGGATAGAATGCTCTACAGCAGTGTTGTAAGAGTATATTTCTTCCATTACTTTGTCAAAAGGGTCAAAACTAGGAACTAAATTTTCAAAAACAATTATGAAACTAGAAATTGACACTTTCAAAAAGGCTAAAGCTACCAATTATTACAACTTTAAAAAATGTCAAAACTAGAAATTGACAGTTTTACGAAGGTTCAAAATTGTTAACTAGCCCTTTCAAACAGGCTAAAACTAGCAACCAACATTTTCAAAAGGGTCAAAAATATAACCTACTATTTTCAAAAATGTCAAAATTAGAAATTTACAGTTTTTAGAATGTTCAAAATTACTAACTAATAGTTCCAAAAAGATCAAAACTTGCAATTCATATTTTTAAAAACGTCAACACTAGAAACCAAATTTTCTAGAAGCATTTCTTGTTTCCAATCTTTTTGAAAGTGCATGTTAACTTATTGTTTGACCTTTTTGAAAGTGCTAACTTCTTGTTTAGACCCTTTTGAAAATGTTTATTTCTTGTTTTGACACTTTTAAAAATGTTTATTTCTTGTTTTGACACTTTTGAAAATGTTTATTTCTTATTTTGACACTTTTGAAAATGTTTATTTCTTGTTTTGACACTTTTGAAAATGTTTATTTCTTGTTTTGACACTTTTGAAAATGTTTATTTCTTATTTTGACACTTTTGAAAATGTGTATTTCTTGTTTTGACACTTTTGAAAATGTTTATTTCTTGTTTTGACACTTTTGAAAATGTGTATTTCTTGTTTTGACACTTTTGAAAATGTTTATTTTTTGTTTTGACACTTTTGAAAATGTTTATTTCTTGTTTTGACACTTTTGAAAATGTGTATTTCTTGTTTCACATCTTCTTGAAAGTCTTAATTTCTTGTTTCAAATCTTTTTGAAAGTGATAACTTATTGTTTCGACCTCTTTGAAAGTCATAGTTACTGGGTTTGAATGCTCTTGAAAATGTTACTTGTAGTTTTGACCCTTTTAAAAAGGTTAATTTCTAGAAAAAGCTCTTTTGTAAAGCACGTGGCGTAGTGTTTCAGCTGCAAATAGGTTAAATGTCTTTTAAAATATGTATTTTAAAAAAAATGTTTTTACGTTTCTTGGAACGTGGTGCGGTGGGTGTGCTCGTACGTGGCCAGCTGGTTGAGCATCGCTAGCTTTCCAATGTTTCAAGTCTAATTCAAACATCACCACCACCTTCCGATTATTGTGTACTTTCTCCTCATTTCCGTGATGTTTCCTGTATTATTTCGCATAGCTGCTTTCCTAGCTTCCAATCCAAAGGGAAATTTGAGTGGAGCTACTGTGTATGTATCAGGATTCAAATCTATAGATCCGGAGTCCGGAATCCGGAATCCGGATATCTGGGAGATGCTTTCTTAGGAAACTGAAAACGAAAGCACAAACCGAACAGAAACGTGCAAGGGAGGGGGAGGGGGGGGGGTGGCAGACGTAGGGAGGGAAATGGAGAACTTTCGGGAATGTTATTTTAGTTAGAGTTAGTATTCCCAGTTTGAATTTACAACGGTACAGACTTTGCAAATGCACTTAAGTGTGATATAAGAAGCAAAATATAATTTTAAATTACAGCTAGTCAAATATGATGCTAACAAACATGCCAATTGGAAGTCGTTAAGAAGGGTTCTTAAAGACAGCTTTTCAAAAACATGTAAATACAAAATTTGGTACTTTTTTGAAACGTGTACATGGGAGATTTTATATCTTTTTGAAGCGTGTAATTTGGTGATTTTGGACTTTTTTGAAACGTGTAAATAAGACATTTTGCAGCTTTTCCAAAACGAGTGAATTGGAGATTTTGCATCTTTTCAAAAACGTGCAAACTGGGGGTTTTGCATCTTTTCAAAAACGTGTAAACTGTGGGTTTTGCATCTTTTCAAAAAAGGTGCAAACTGGGAGTTTTGCATCTTTTTAAAAACGTGTAAACTGGGAGTTTTGCATCTTTACAAAAACTAGTAAATTGGGGATTATACACTTTTTTAAAACGAGTAAATAAATAGGACATTTTGCACTTTTTCAAAAGCGTGTAACAAGGAAATTTTGCACGTTTTCAAAAACGTCGAGCTTTGGGGTTTGTACCTTTTTGAAACATTGAAATAGAGCATTTTACACCTTTAAAAAAATGTGCAAATTGGAGATTTTGCACCTTTTGAGGCAGGAAAACTTTCTAAATTCATACAAGTTGGCGCTATTTGTAGAGTTAAAAACGACCAGAGTGCTTTTCCCGTGATTTCACAAAACGTAATGCAAAAGTTACAGCACTTTGCTTCTCAAGCCATGCTTGATGCATCTGCACAAGTTCTACACTTGAGCATTGTTCTGTAGTTTTGAATTTGGAATTAAACTGTGTAAAGTACCGTCGCCATGTTCAGTCTGCCATGTTGTTGTGTCCTTGTCCTTGCAGTTGTACTTTCTCCGTCGTAATTATGTTGTACGTGTGCTTTGACTCTCCGAAGGGAAAGTAACTCTCGGAATGCCGACTGCTCTGGGAATCTTAAAGTTTTATGTGCAATAAATTAAAATTAAATTTCCGCATCTCTCAACCCTTCTGTCCACTTTCATAATTTCACTCCGTTTCAACCGTCTTGTATAGCCATTCCTTGGTCTTAAGTAAAGCTAGAGAGAAATGTACGAGTGCATAAGGCACAGAAGGCGCAAGAAGTATTGGGGCTAGGCTAATTACGTATCGCTATCGTCACTGCAAATTGTCCAAAGTCCACTTTCACCTTATCTAACTTAAAAATGCTCAAAGCTAGAAATTCACATTTTTAAAGAGTTCAAAACCAGCAAATAACACTTTCAAAATGATTAAAACTAAATCCTAATACTTTAAAATAGGTCTAAACTAGAAATTAACATTTTTTAAAGCAGTCAAAACTAGCAAGTAACACTTTCAAAAGGGTAACAACCAAAGACCGACACTTTTCAATAGGCCAAAAGAAGAAATTAACACTTTTAAAAAGGTTAAAACTAGAAATTAACACTTTTAAAAAAGCTAAAACTAGAAATTAACACTTTTAAAAAGGTTAAAACTAAAAATTAACACTTTTAAAAAAGCTAAAACTAGAAATTAACACTTTTAAAAAGGTTAAAACTAGAAAATAACACTTTTAAAAAACATTCAAAACTAGTAAATAACACTTTTAAAAAACATTCAAAACTAGTAAATAACACTTTTAAAAAACATTCAAAACTAGTAAATAACACTTTCAAAAGGTAGTCAAAACACAAATTAACACTTTTAAATGGTAAAAGCAGTAAACTAACACTCCAAAATGTCAAAACATTAAACTAACACTTTCAAAAGAGTCAAAAGAATAATTCAACATTTTCCAAAAAATGATAACGGGATGTTATACCGTTTCGGTAAGAATAAATGATAAAGCGTGACGCTACCGTCTATCCTTCTAGTTATTTTTCATATTTCGAAAAAGTGTAGATAGCTGTTTCTTAGTTTTTTAAAATAGTAAAACACTTACATAAGTGGTACACTTTATAAAAAGCTTTCTTTTAAGAGAAAGCAGATATTGGGACAGTTCAGTTGGTGCAGATATGATTAGATATTGTGATTTTACTGAGAGTGAGTGGTCTGGAATATTTTTATAAAATCCCTTCCGATCATAAAAGTATGAAGGGAAGAAAAAGGCATCTTTAAATATATCCATGGGAAATAAATAAAAGTGAAAGCCTCGCGCCGTTGCGTTGCTTTGCGTTAAAGGTTGCTTGTGCATTGTAAATCACAGGGTGAAAGTAGTGAAAGTAGTGAAAGTGTCCGTAATGCTATATTGTAGTGCGTTACTTACCTAGGAGCAGAGCTATACGCTCACCTTAGACCGACGGTAGATAGAAGATTGTACTCCATTTAGTTTCTTTCCCTTAGACAAAAAAATCTATGAAACTATAAAACTATAAAAAAGAAAGGATAAAACGTTTTCGTCATAAATTATAATTTGTTCAGGCTATTCAGCCATAACCAAAAGGAAAGGAGAAACGCAACACACACCAAGTCAAGCCACACCATGTAAAGTCAAAAAAGCAAAGTAAAGACAAGGATTGAGCAAAGATTGTAATACCGTAAAGCTTCTATTACTTTTTTGACGTATATTGAAAACCAGGATTTTAGAAAAATGAAATAACAGCAATCAAAATTTTTAAAAAGAGGTTAAATTAACAAGTTGTCTTCTTCAAAAGAGACGTTTAATAAGTAGCCTCTTTAAAAATGTTTCTAATTTTTTAAACCGTCAATTCAAAAAGGAGGTTTTTATAACTGATCTTTTTTAAAAAAAGGCAGTTTTCACCACCCCATGTTTTGAAAGAAGCTTTTTTACAAAACTTACATTTTACAAAGCTCAAAAAGTGTATTACTTATTAGCTTTTTGTCCTAATTACGGATACCGCAACAGGTTTTAAAAATGTGTCAAAGTGCACAACATTTTTGCGAAGAACTTTCCCTATCAGAACTTTGCTTAGAAAGTGAAAGCACTTATACAATTGTTAGTTGGGAGTTTTGCGGTAAACCGAAGTAGTATATTACCCTTATATGCTGTAAAGATAGAGAAAGTTCCAAGTAGAAGGTAGATATTGCTAGTAGGTGGGTGTACTTTGTGCGGTGGGAAAGAAAGTAACAAAAAAAAGAGAAAAGAAAGATGAAATGGTTGAGATGCTTCATTTCATAAGAAGTTATTGTATGAGTGAAGAGACCGCGATAAGAATAACACTCACTCCATTTCATCCCACACTCTTTCCCTCTATCACAAAACAAGTGTGAAAAGATTACACTTTTATAGCCTTCAAGTAAAAGCACGGGGGGAAGAGCGCCAACCCTAAACTCGAAACTCAAAACCAAAACCAAACTACTAAAGGCAAAGGCGTAGTAAGTGGGTCCTATCTACACATAGCTTTCTCCAATATAGATAGATATACCACTGGAGAAAGTACAAGGATAGGATTTGTGGTGATGCAGGTGGGTGGGTGAAAATAGAGTTTGGTCCTTGGACTTTCTCTTTGCTATCATTTTCATTCTCATTCAGAGTCTCCGTAGTTTTGATTTTTAGGAGAGAGGGAGAGAGAAAGTGAGAGAAAGTTTAAGTGTACGGAGACGTTGCTATATTGCGGTTATATTTGCCACTGTATCTGTCTCTCTACCTTTCCATCCATCTGTCTCTATCTATCTGCATATCCGTTCCAGTCTTATTGTGGGAAGACTTCACATTGTTTCGGTTCAGTGTGCAGTCCCCATCAAGAAAATGGAAAAGGGTGAAAGAGAAAGAAAAAACTTTCCCAATGATACTTTATCTTCGGGGGTTATTTTAAGAGAGAAAGCAAAGAGCTTAGAGTTTAGAAAGAAAAACAATATGCATCGTTTGGTAAAATTTTTGTAAAAAAGTGTTTATAAAGAAAATGCTGTTTCAAACAACAGATTTCCATAAACGTTTTCAAAAGGTGATTTTGTGGAAACATGTTTTTAAACTTCTCTGAAAACTTGTTCTTTTTAAACTCTTTTTTTAAAACAAAATGCTTAGAACAAATTGTGTGAGTAAGCTGTGGTGAAAAACACGAGTTTGTTCGAAACGAACACAGCAATTCCTTGTTTAAAATTACCGTTATGCTTCTAATAGTTTTTTTTAAAAAGAAGTTTTTGGGAATCAAGGGTTTAAAAACAGAGGGAAACTAAAAGTTTCACAAATGTGTTAAAATATAATACTTAAAGAGTAACCTATGCTCTCTAAAAAGGGTTTGGAAAGTACACACATGAATATAAAACTGTTGTTATTACTAAAAACTGTTTCGAATGCTACTTTGTTCAAAAAATGGTAAAAGTAAAAGTTAGAAAAAGAAAGTTAGTGCTTTGTGAGAGTCGATCAAGGATAAGCCAGTAGAGGTTCAGTTTACCATGGAAGTTCTTTTTAGACAAAACCTTAAAATACTCTCCCTCTATATACGCAATGTCTTGAGAAGTGAAAGTAGTGAAAGTCTCGAAGACGGAACTTGCATGTGTTTTTTCTTCTTGTACATAGATTTCATCTTCCCTCCACAGTGCAGTGCCTCTGTACACTTTGTCTGTAGATAGCTCCTACCTACATGTTCGAGTCCCAGTTCGCGAATTTTCTGCGGATGTCTTGATAGGATGGGAATAAATAAATGCAAGTTTATCGGGTTCATGGGACCGCTTTCTCGTTCACATACAGCCAGTCAATAGGAAACTAGGGAATTTTCTCTTGGTATAATTTTATTAGTCTTCCCCGAATTTACATGGTAGCCTATGCTTTCTCTTGCTTTCTCTCTTCCTAACCATTCATGGCCATGGCCAATGCCATGATTGCTATCTCCATTTACGTTCTCCATATATCCACAGTATATCCCAAATACTCCGTATTTTTTGTGTATATAGAAGTTTCCTACTTTCTCTCGACTTTCTCCGCCAATGTATGGTAATCATGATTATATTATTATTGTAGGAGATCCACAAAATTAAAGTGGAAAGCGAGAGAGGAGAGAAACGTCCGTATGTGGTTTCCATGCCCATTGGCACTGAGTTCGGCATACCATTATAAAAAGGAATGAAATAGAATTGATGCTGTATAAGCACACATTGGCTCGAGCTGGGAGTTAATTTTACTCTCCCAATGTACCACTGTCTCCGTCCAATGCATCCCTATCAGATTTTTATTGTGAGTTACCGTTTAAAATAATTGTTTTACTTTCCCCATTCACTTTCTATTTCCACAGCCACAGCCAAAGTTTGAGTTTATAGAAACCCCACTCTCACTATTCTTAAAGGCACAGTTGTAACGGGTTACAGGCTGCACTTCTGATGCAGTGCTTTCACTATAAAGGAATTAAATAAATAAAATGTGTAAAAGAAAAGCATAGAATTTTCACAATTTTAAACACTAAACAATGCGTTGTACGGTGCTGTGTAGAGAATTCAGAGACAAATGCATATATTTTGTATAGCTGGGGAAAATAAGAGAGTGAAAGCAAGGAGTGAACTACAGCACAGGACATGACTGTAGTGAGCTTAAAGAAGGAGAGGAAGGAAAAACAAAGTAAAAATGAGAGAAACGAGAAAGTGGTGAAAGTAGTGAAAGAAGAGAAAGTTTAGTTTGTAGGAAGCGGAAGATTTGTTTGCGGAAGTTTCCTCCTGCGGCGTTAATGTTGATGGATATCTGTATGTAAAATAGAAAAGGGGTCCCAAAACCTGAAGTTCTCTACGGAACACACAATATAATGCTCTGCTTTTTAGATTTGGGTTATTTTCTTTGTACAGTATAAGAACTGCATTGCATTGGATGGCATGCCTTGGTGTACTTAGGACCCACGTGGAACGGATCACATTGCATAATAAAAAAACGAAACTAATCGACGCTCAACCAAGGGACTTATTTATCTTCATAAAATTTTACGTGTACGCTTAAAGTACGCAGACACTTGGGCGACTTGCTTAGAAGACAGAACGAAGGAGAAAAAAGCACTAACAAGAAGACAAAAAGTACAGCCTTAGCCCATAGTTTTTTGTTTATACTTTCTCTACTTTTACTTTAATACTTTCACTTCTCCTTGAATGCTAGGTACGCTTTTTGTTTCTTTTCCGTTTTTCTTTCAGATGTTTGTTTTACATTTTCGAAATTATTAACGAAACATATTTTAACTTTCTCTATTACTTACACGTAATTTCTCAAATCTTGAAATTGCTCAACTTAAAAATCAAAAAAAAACATTTGCAAACCGTGATCCCATGGCATTTATATTTTTGATATTCAAACACACTTGCGATTGCTTTCGTTTCTTTAGGAAACCAAGGAGAAAGTTCGAAGTCGTTTTTAGTAGTAACTGGGTATAGATTTATATTTTGATTTATTTCTCAATTATTTTGTGCTTTCCCTACTTTCTCCCTAGATTTCCCAATACGTTCCTACCATCCCCAGTAGTTTTCTTGTTGAAGTGAAAGTGAAAGTTACTTTCTCCTCCCACTATATTAATACCAATTTCTTCCACATAGTTTTTATTTAATTTTTAATGCTGTATAATTACATACAGCAGTACCGACAGCGAATAGCCTATGCTAGCTACTTCTATCATTATCAGTGGTGGACTAGCCGTAACGTGTTATTGCAATCGTATTTTATTTTATTCGAGTAAAAGTAGCTCTTTGTTGAAAGCCTTCAAGGCACACACACACACGCTTATAATTATTATATCAGTGGGGAATATCTCTGGCGATTGTCAGACTGTGTAGATATAAATGCCCAGAGTGAAAGTACAGGGCTACTGCTATATACTGATAGGCTATATATGAAGCAATTGTAATTGTGTATATAGCTGTAGAGTGTAGGAGTTCGTCAGTAGCCCTATGTGAATGTGGAACGGCTCCTTTGGGACTTCTTTTGCCTGTCTTCCTTCCGCTGAAAGCGTACTGTGACTGTGACCACTTTCCTCATCTAATAGTAATGGTAAAAAAAAAGAGTGGAAACTCCGTGTAATGAAGCATCTACCGTACACCTTTGGTTAGCTCCAGAGTTAGCTAAAAATTAGGGAAAAGGGTTAATAATTTACCCATTCTAAACTGGGAAATTATAATAACAGTAAGAATGCTTTACAATAGATGGGTTTGCTACAAATTGACTGCTTCAAAACGTCAATGCTAGTAATTAACATTTCTCAAAAACAGTTAGTAATAAATTAACCATTTCAGAAAGTTCAAAAGGAGAAATTAACATTTTTGAAAAGGTCATAACTTAAAATTAAGGTATTCAAAGATGTCCAAACTTGAAATCGACCCTCTTTAAAAGGTCAAAGCTTAACCCCAGTATTTTCAAAACTGTCAGAACTCAAAATCACGTTACTCAAAAAAGTGAAAACTCGAAATTAGCATTTCCAAAAAGCTCAAAAAGTAGAAAGCAACATTTTTTAAAAAAACTCAAAAAGTATAAATCTACAGTTTTTCAAAAACATTTTAAAGTATAAATCAACATTTTTTCAAACACAGTCAGAACTACTGACAATAAACCATTTTTGAAAGTTGAAAGCTACAAATTGCAACGTTTTGAAAAGTGTCAAAAAATGTTTTATACTTTTAGGACTAGCTTTCACCGGTAGCTTTAAATAGTAATTTGGAGCTTGACGGTATAACTACAGCAGTAGCCCCTGGAGCCAAAGGGTATTTGTGTCTCCGACTGTGTCTAGTCAATTCTTTTTTAACTGGCTGGACGGACATGTTGCCATGGCATGCAATCCCGAGCCGTGTTCTACTGCAATTGCAATTTTTGCTAGGAAGTGCGACTTATACATATATCTACTGTCTTACAGTAGTATGGCCATGGGCTTGCACTCTACTTTAGAATCATAAAACAAGTTATGTATGTACCTGCATGTGTAGCATATATCAAAAATATTGTTATAAGTTACGTAACCTCCCAATCGCCCCTCGACAGAGAAATTGTGTGGTACAGAGAAATACTAAATTATATTTGGGGTTTTCTATTACTTACGTGGAATTAGCAAAACTAATTA
>JAQFZC010007843.1:0-10783 GCA_034695205.1 Dicyrtoma fusca | reverse complement strand
CATATTTTTAAAGCCGGTAAAATTGCCACATACTTTTGTAGATATTTTAAAATAGCAATTTAAACTTTTTAGGTAGGCAGGTATGTAGTTTACGTTAATTAATTACCGATAATTAATTCGACCACTGCAATGACGCATTTTCGTAAATGTTAAAACAGTAATTTGCACTTTTTAAAGTAAGTAGGTATGTAAAACAGTAATTTACACATTTTATTGGCATTGTTGGCATTTCTTTGGCATCGGCCAAATAATGGTTTCCTTGTAAACTGTTTAGTACTATCGAGTATTGTAATTTTCTGAATCCTAAATAATAGTAAATTATTTCACTTTTAACAAAATAATATTTTTTCATTTTTTTTATTAAAATTAAAAAATTATACAATAATAATAAATTATTAATTTTATTAGACAATGCTATTGAATTAAAAAATTTAAAAAAGAACTAATAACAATACTTTAAGCAATAAAACAATGATAAAAATTCATTTTTTTTTTCACACAAAACTGTAGTGTAAAAAAATAAAACTACAAAATAGATAATCAGAACTGCAGAACGCCTTAAAACAAATAAACTACTTAGTAAAGAGGCACTGCTTAGTATGGATGGCGTATGGCAATGGCAACTGTCAAGGTCAAGGAACCGGTCAATGTCGTACGGGTAATTACCTCATAAAGTAGACAAACGGTCGGGGTCACCCACCTAGCCAGCCATACCATCATGTCTTCTTCGTCCGAATCAGATAAAAATATAAGATTCCCTCAAGCCCTCTACCCTTTAGTGCTCGAACTTCAACAGCAGTCCCTACAAAATACTGGCCAAGGTCAATGTCAAGGTCAAGGTCAAGGTCACGAGCAAGGTCAATGGAAAGGTATTACTGCTACTTCAATTCGAGAAAAAAAGAAATCCTCGGTCACTTTTTCTCAAAATTCCAGTCAAATTATGAATGAAAACACCGCCGACCAAATTCAAATTCAAAATCAAAATTCCCTCCAAATAAAAACTTACAATCCAAATCCCGGGCAAATTCAATTTCAGAACGAACAAATTATCCAATCCGCTTACTTTGAAGATCAGGGTCCACACATTTTCTGTGAAAACAGACGGAACTATTTTTCAAAAGACATTCCACAGTCGACAGATAAAGACTGGAGAACAGGCTGGAACAGCAACCTAAACCTCAATAAGCAAAATGAGCTTAGCGCTGGCATTAAAAAAAGCGCTAAAAGACCCGCGCAAAAAGGACAAAATCAACAGCGCGGCAATGGCATTAATTAGCATGAACATGGCTCTTAATAGAGCTTTTAGACACACAACTTGGGACCCCATTGGTGGCCGTACGATCTTTGGAATTCAAAATTATACAAAATTCGCGCCTGTTAATTCAAAAGGTTTTACCGCCAATAACGAATTGCCACAGCAGGAAAGTACAAAGGATCTTAAAGCCTACACTAATTTAATCCAAAGTATAATTGACCAGTTCTCAAGTATCGAAAACAATGACGTACAAGGTCAAGGTCAAGCTCAAGGTCATCCCCAAGGTCAAACTAAAGCTCAAGTTCATGGTCAAGCTCAAGGCCCAGCTCAAGGCCCAGTTCAAGGCCCAGTTCAAGGCCAAGCTCAAGGCCCAGCTCATGGTCAAGTTCATGGTCAAGTTCAAGGTCAACCTCAAGGTCAAGCTCAAGGTCAAGTTCAAAGCCAGGAGCTCCAACCAGGTGTTCAGTGCTCAATTGTGTCGGACGTAGAAGCTAATAAAAATCCTGGACTTTGTAATAGTTTCAAGGTCACCGAGATGACCGAGGTCAAGCCAAGGTCAATTGAAAATGCAAGTTTCCTTTCAAATCCACTGAAAGAATGCTATCAACATAAAGAAGCGCCTTTTGATCAACCAAATTTAAATTTAAGCGCCACATCAAATCCTCCGACGCCTGTAGTAGAAATCCCGCCATTGGCTTTGAATTTTTTGGCGACTGCGCCCCCTGAGCAATCCACTTTAGCTCCGCCTTCTATTTCAAAAATGGTTGAAAATCAAAATTTTGAAAATCACGGCAAAATAGTGAGAGAAGCCTTAATTACAATATCAAAAACACAAATGCAATGCATTGTTAGCAGTCTTAAGGCGGTCCTCCTGCACCAAAGCCAAATTCAAGGCATAACAGTCCACGCAATGATAATGGTAGTGACTCAGAGTGTGGCCACCCAGAAATGTATCCACCGCCATTTGCGCAGCAGCAGTACCTCTTTAACCAACCGCGCATGCCTAATGCGGGTCTTCCCGCGCATTTCGAATCAGCCGCGCTTCCGTATCAAAGAAACAACAGTAACTTTGGGAAAAAACAACACAGAAGCAGAAGCAAATTCGAAGGACCACAATTTAGCATGTGTGATTTTCCTATGGTTCGCCTTCCACAGGCGCAGGCGCAGTTCTTGCAACCTCCTATGGGCGGGATCCCTAACACAAAAAAACGCGCGCTTCGAAGAAACCGAAAACTTGAGCTCGATCACAATGTCAATGTAAACTTCAACGAAATGAATGCATTTGACATTCCATACTGTGACTGTCCCTCAAAAGCGAGAGCGACTCGCAAAAAGAAAACCCAGAAATCAAATATTCCCGCCAAAAAAAACCTTTCGGACCACCAAAATGTTTTCGCGGAAATGGCGGAGCAGCAATTAGGGACCTTTTTTATGAGTAAATGCCTGAATTACAACAACTTCCCCGGCTATGGGAATCCGCAGTACCCTCCAGAGTATCCAGGTCAAGGTCAATGTCAGTATCCAGGTCAAGGTCAAGGTCAGTATCCAGGTCCAGGTCAATTTCAAAGTCAAGGTGGCCCCGGCTATGGATACGGAGGTTTCCCAGACGCGCCAGGGGGTGGTATGGGAATGGGCGGTTATGGATTTCCCCAAGCCGGGCCCCGAGGCTTTCCCTTCGTCCCGCCTTCTATGTCCAGAGGTGCGCTTGCGGGTGGGGCGCGCGGGGGTAGTCAACGGAAACTCCAGCGCTGCAACTGTCCGTGCTGCCGTCGGAATCGAAAACAGAAAAAGAACTGCTGCTGCTGCTGTTGCTGCTGTGAAGCGCGAGAGCCCAAGCCGCCCGTCAAATTGCCAGAGCCTAAAAGACATGGGTGTCCGGAATTAAGCTCGTGTTCCTGCTGCACATGCGCAATGCCTAGCGATTGCCGTTCCTCTTGCGCATGCGTGTTTCCAAGTGATTGCTCATGCTCGTGTAATAGTTCTTGTGCGCCTAACACTTGTCGTAATGTATAGCAATACAAATATTATTGTCGTGATCAATCATGTAATGTCAGACGACTGGTTTAATTATTTAGTGTCAATAAAAACGAAACAATAATTTTATTATTATTTGAAAGTTAAAAAAACTGATTTAGCTAATGAGCAGCTACTTTGCTTAATTTGCGTGTAAAATTATTTTAATTCGCATTAGCACTAGAGGTCCCATGGAATTGCAGTATAATAATCAAGTAAGTCACAACTTGAACTCCGACCTGTACAAATCCGATTCAATAAAAATAAAAATTTATCTAAAGCAAATACAGTTTTTTTACTGAAAAGCTCCAAATGTTTTTAAAGGAAAATTTATTTAACCTGCAGCAACAAATGCTTGTCCAAAGTGAAGTAATTCCCCATGTTGACTCTTATTCTGTTTTGAGTTAGCATCCCATGCAGAAATTTCAACTGAAGCAAAACAAGCAACCCAAATAATTATATCAAAAATAAATTAGTATTACTTCGCTTGCCATTTAATTAGTGGAAATTTTACAGCCATTATTGTACTCGACACCTCAGCTTTTGTGGCAACCATTTGGTAATCATTTTGGATTTGGCTGCCACTGTCAGTAGTATAAACGCTGGAAGTTTCAATTTTCAATTTTCATTCAATTTCAAATATTTCTTCTGCAATGCGTAGTTCCTTAGCAAACAAATGTAAAATTTAATTCTGTTACGAGCTTTCAACGATGAATCCGCAGAAAAACGTTAAAAACAATTAGCCAAATTGTCATATCTTTTTAAACGGTTTACCTCAGCCGGTATTTTTTCCGCAAAAATAACTTTTAAATAAAGCCGCCCAACACAGAAGGAGCATTGGTAGCATGCTCCAATAAACGCGGGCCATTGAATATCATCTTTTTTTCCAATTGCTAATAAAAGCATTGAAATCCCAATCGAGCAAATCGAAATAGTTTCAGCTACACAGAGCATTTGTTGACTTTTCATATAATTTGCAGCCAAAGCCGTTTGTTTCCTTAAGCGATTAATTAAGCCTCTCCACGAAATGACGTCATAATGTGTGCATTGCCGTCCATTCAAAATGTTGAAATTTTTGTAGTTATTCTGGACACTTAGGCAAACCTATGATTTCAACAATAATTATTGCACACAGACTACGTCTACGTTATATCAAAAATAATTTAAATTTTTTTTGCTGCAGAATCAATTTTTACCTGTTCAAATGCCAGCTGCGTCGTCTTGAGAATAAAAAAATCTTTGCAATCTTCCACCCAAGGATATACAAACATGATATACACCGACAATGCATAGAACAAATGGCCAAAAAACGGTATACAAATAGTGAAAAGACCATAAATCATACTCCAGAGTTGGAAACAAATTGGAACGAGTAAGCAGAGCATAGCTCGATTTCGAAACTTTTTAATATTAAAATTTAAAAAATGACACTTTTGTTCAAAATGGTCCCTTGAAAAACAGTGAAGAAATTCCTTCTCAAAGTCGTTCCAATTATTGAGCCAATCCACAAAATCCCCTGCATTCCAATATAGCAGTAGTATACTGAACATTTTGAGAATAACCACTAAACAATTTCCAACTTCCAATGCGTTGTAACTCTTTGTCGTATTCGTGCCGATATCCGCTTCTGTAGGATTTGCATAGCCAAAGCTGTAATTAAACGATTTCGTCTATGTAAGTGCAATGTGTCCTAAGTCCTTATAATGCTAAATATCGTTATGTGACAAATCTAGTAAATGACATATTTTAAAACAGTCAAAACTAGTAAATAACACTTTTTCAAAACGGTCAAAACTAGTAAGTAACACTTTTTCAAAACTGTATAAACTATTAAATAACACTTTTTCAAAACGGTCAAATCTAGTAAATAACACTTTTTCAAAACGGTCCAAACTAGTAAATGACACTTTTTCAAAACGGTCAAAACTAGTAAATAACACTTTTTCAAAATGGTCAAAACTAGTAAATAACACTTTTTCAAAACAGTCAAAACAAGAAGTAATCATTTATGAAAACATTCAACACTAGTAACTATGACTTTCAAAAATGTCAAACCTTGTAAATAACACTTTTTCAAAACGGTCAAAACTAGTCAATAAAGCTTTTTCAAAACGGCCAAAACTAGTAAATAACACTTTTTTAAAAATGGAAATATCATTATGTAGACTTTGTATATATTGCAAGTAAGCTGAGACTGGACTTGGGACACATTGCATTTACAAAGACGATTTGTACTAATTAATTGAGTACGTTTATTTTATTGTTTTTAAAATATTACGTATAGTTTAAATTAGGTAAAAAAATAACTTTTACTTACAACTTTACTTGGAACGGGTAGGAAATATTGAGGCCAAGGTTGAAAAGGGCAACAAGTAACGAAATCAAGGTTAGCCCCGTTAGTAAGTAGGAATACCAGGCAGCGGACCATTTCCATTTAAATGTAGTTTTCTCGTAAAATAATTTTGTATTAATTTTTGCTATTTTCCCTTTGTAATTCCTGGCAATTAAAATGGGGTATCCGTTGAAATATTTTAATATTAGCACCAGAGGGCGTAGCTGTGTCGCCGTTTTAAAGAAAACTTCAGGTTCACTTGTTCCATTGTTGGTCTTTCTTCTACCATCGTTTTGTTTTTGTTCTTTTTTTGAGCTCTTTACAAACAATTCCATTTTTGATCATAAAAACGAGACCTTAGTGTTGAACTTGGAATAGTATAAGCTGCTAGTCTAGTAAAGTTAAAGCGCTTCAACAAAGAGTGGAAAAATTGCAAACGAAATTAAAAACTAATCACAATTGGTTGCTTGTACAATGTTTTAGAATGTGCTTTTGTTAGATTATTGGAAGCACTTATAAGTATAAGTAATAGGTATTCATCAAAATTAAGCGTAAACAAACACTGCTGGCTGATTAACAAAGGCGTGGGCTCTCCTAGTACAAACAAAGGGAAAGATACGCGGGTATGTTCTTTAACAATACTTTTGGAACTATTATTGGGTTATACAAAAGGATGTGCATCTACACGTAGCGTAGTGATCTAATTTGTTTCGAGTGTATTACTTGGTTGTACAACCCTGTAATTGTAATAATTTATGGTAAGCAAATGAAGTTTGTTTTTTACTAAAAAGCTGTAAATTATGTTTTTAATGAAAAATCTATTTAACCTGCAGCAACAAATACTTGTCCAAAGTGAAGTAATTCCCCATGTTGATTTTTATTCTGTTTTGAGTTAGCATTCCATGCAGAAATTTTAACTAAAGCAAAACAAGCAACCCAAATAAATATATTATTATGAAAAATAAATATTAATTTGCTTGTAATTTAATTAGTGGAAACTTTACTTCCAGGCCATACATACTACGGTTGGCATTCTCGTATACTACCACAACCAACGTAATCGTATTATTATTATTATTTTGGGTTTTATTCAATCCAATTCAAAAGCACATACAAATGAATAGCACAGAATTGTTTAAGTAGTCTTATAAATAGTGCTTGTAATTTAAGATAGATTACGCAAATTAAAATTTAAAACTACTTACAAACTAGTAGCCAACTAACGAGAACTTAACTGCTAATCCTAATAGTCCAACTTTGCTCATTTTTATAAGAAATATTAAGCACGCTGCATATAAAACGCGCTGTAGTAAGCAGAATATCAAATTTAACTGACAAATATATCCACACACAGTAGCCACTGCATTACTTACAACCTAGAAATAAAAGATTTGTAGAAGTACCAGAGCACGCGCAAGGAAGTGGTTAATAATGCTAATGACTTGTCCGACAATGTTTCAAAATAGGACGTGCTTAACTGTAACATTATTTAAGAAAATAATAAAATAAACACGACACCTTACTGCAGAAAAATTCTATAACTGCGAAAGTCAGTGTTTGATGTACCAGACTGAGGAACTGGGTGGGGCAATTTTGGTCCCCCTTGCTGCCGTCCAAATTGTTTATTAGTTTTGAAGCACAGTTCAACATTCAAAATAATGCTTGTGTTTATTGTTGTGTTCTCTAGTGTGCTCATTAATTTAAAATACTATAGTAACAGTCTGTTACTAACTTAATACTTTTAATAAATTAATTATTATTAGACTATTGCCTTATTAATAAGTTTAAATTTGATTGCAAATCACGTGTTGACTGATGCAGTTAAATGTGGCAAAGGACTGATAGCTGATGGACACAGTACAAGACGAGATGAGACGACGACCGGAACTGTTGGTTGGGAGTCTGAGAGCCAAACATCAGATTATGTCCTGGTTAATTTGAACTTCTTCAGTTTCGTAGAAAGGCTACTCTTTCGTGCGCGTTGCCACTTTGTACTACTAATATACTACTTCACACCACTTTTTTCCAAAAATCCTTATTTACGATCCCAGCATTTAGCACGTTCTACCACATTTTATAATCCTATTATTCCCCATAATAGGCGAACCAACCCTCTTACTTAGTTACAATAACAGAATTTAAAAACCAAGAGTGCTGCTACAAGTTGATTACTCAATTAGCGGATCAACTATACCTAGAAATATCAACTAACAACATGGAACAATAAATGCAGCTTTGTCTGAGGTATGTATTATTGTTTGTTTTTGCTTTTGTTAGTAAGCAAAGACTATAAATGAATTTTATTTTTATATTAATCCAAGTTTTGTAACTTAATTGACGATTTGACATTATATCATTCAAATATCTGCTTGTCTTTAAGGAATTCAAGTCGATTTCCTGTTAATTTCGACACAACTGCATAAACATTTAGGCTAAACAATATATAAAACTAAAAATTCATTTCGTGTGCAAATAATATTAAGCAGCTACATTTGCTCCACTAACTTGAAGAAACGTCATGCGCTTGTCAAAATTTCCTGGGTGGTAGAAAGATTGGAATCTCAAACAAAATCAAAACAAGACAAGCAATAAAACTGAACAGCATTAAAATTTATAAAAAGCGGAAACCAACAAATTCACTATAATCAGACAAACCCGCTAAAAAACAGTACGCACCCGCTCCTGCTGCTACCTTGTTTACCCCTGGAGATGGTAAACCCCTCGCTAGTATATTTCTGCTTTAAATTACTAATACGTGTTCCTCAATTACTTTGATTAAGAATCCGCTAATGACGTTTGGATTTAGCAGTCTCAAATTTTGAATTCACTCCTCTACTACCATCTTATATTTGTGTGAGAGCTTTTCTTACGTTTGAGCTCAAAGATCTACGACGAGCAGTTCGCATGCCGTAGTCTTTTTAATATTCAGCAAGTTCATTTTCATCTCTTATAAGTTTTAGGTACGGCGTACTTCCTTTGTTGGTTACAAAAACAATGTCCTCTTCATAGACGCAACACGGTTTACAGTGTGTAAATACCTATTTGAATTGGATCAAATGAAAACGTGATTTTGATGTATAACGTACCTACGTTCATAAAACTCTTGCTGATACCCAGTCTCACAAATCCTCATGCACTGCTAGTTTTATTCTTGCACGGTTACAGTCTATGTTGTAGCGTACTGTCAGCTCAATAATGCTTGGTTCATCTAGACAGATCTATCACACCTTGTCAGCAGATAATGACAGAAATGTGTTGAGCACGAAAACTTGATTTACTAAATTCATTGTGGCCAAATCATAAAACAATACTTGGTAAACTCAGCGCGGCTAAATGCTTAGGCTGTAAAGAGCCATTGTTATCTCAAATTTAGGAGAATAACAATAGATTTGATATAGTTATTCAACCAAATAGTGCATACAATAAAGAGGTGGTAAAATCATACAATTTCAGCTATGCACATAGTTAAAGAAACTAAAATAAGAAAGTCTTTTTAATACGTACCTGCACACCTCTGATGATGTTTATAAAAGCACAAAATTGCCAACTTCGTAGACTTACTTTATTAGTCACTAATCACTCAATCTAATATCTCACTGTTAATCAGTATAACGGCAAAACGTCACACAATTGTTGTCACTACACATTCAATCTTACTGATGACTAATTACAAGATAAGATGAAATTTGTAAGCTTAAATGTTCAATGTTGTGCACATTATTAACTGCTAGTAATGTTGTATTACTTTCAAGCTTGGAATTGTCAAATTTGATTTAACAACGTCAGAACGTCAACAAGTTTATTTTGTATTTAATTACTAACACACAATGACCGGATTTTGGCTGTTTGTTACTTTCAGTCAATAACTCTGAATGATTTTTCTTTCTGTTTGGTTAGGTGATCCAAACTCACCGCCGATTAACTGCACTGGTGACTTGCGACAAATCTGAAATTTACCGCAAGTTTTAATCCTAATTCAAAAGGATTCACAAAACCTGAATCTCAATTAATCTTCCACTTTTCTAATTAGTTCAGAAAATCAATAGTACGCAAAAGAAGATTGCAACCAACTAGAACAGAGATATAGCAGAATACTGCCTCCAGAACTAGGCTACTGTCGTACTATGAGCTTTCCACAGTCTTTTTCAAGGACAATTTATTTCTAATTTCTAAAGATCTTACATAATTAGGGGAAAAAATTGAAAATAAAGTTATAGCCACATATTATACACCGTTAGAAAGCCCTTGAACAGAAGATCCAGAAAACAAAAAGGTTGCCACGAGTATGTGGGCATCCTCGGGGTCAAAATCGCGATTTTGTGAATTTTTTGC
Organism: Dicyrtoma fusca; assembly: GCA_034695205.1. Classification (NCBI taxonomy): domain Eukaryota; kingdom Metazoa; phylum Arthropoda; class Collembola; order Symphypleona; family Dicyrtomidae; genus Dicyrtoma; species Dicyrtoma fusca. Next base: position 851 of record JAQFZC010007843.1, on the reverse strand, counting down.
AAAAAATTAAAAATGGGGTAACACACATATGTGACACACCATTTGAAAGCCCTTGATGAGCAGAATCCAAAAATCAAAAGATCGCCGCAAGCATCTGGGCATCTTCATTGTTAAATTCGCGATTTTGTGATTTTTTTGCAATGCATAAAATTAAAAGTAGGGTAACACACACATGTGATATACTGTTGGAAAGCCCTTGAGGAGTAGATTCCAAAAACTCCTTAATATAAGTCCATTCCGTCGTTATGGAATGTATAAATAAACTCCTCAATAAAATTCCATTCCGTCCTTATGAAATGTATAGCAAAGTTACCAGAAGGCTTTTGGTCTTTAAGAGGTAAGTTAGAAGATAAAAAAAAGGGCGCAGCCCTTGTTTTTTTTAGAAAGATGATATATATTGCAAAATATCCAGTATTCCAACCAATTGGAATATTGCATTTGATGATACGTTATTTAAGAGCACCTTGAGGCTCAACTATCACCGGATATTTATAAAAAAATAAATACCTGTATAAGATATGCGCTATATTGTGAGTTTGTGCCTATAGTTTAAAACGAACGACATTAAAAGATTGAAGGATATATAGGAACTAGAGAGTTGTAATTGTATTGTTATTCTGTCTTGAAAACTTTTACTCCTAAATGTGCAGGGTGGGAGAGCGTCCTACGAAAACTTATTACCTTGTGTCTTAACTTACAATTGAACTGTATGAGTCGTTCACGCCTGATTCACTCCATATATTTTTTTTTGAAAAGAGCATTTAAAAAAAACCCAAAATGGCTTAAGAACATGATGCCAATGGGCACTTTCGTCCACCGACTTATATTTTTTAAAGTGCGCGCCCCGACCA
>JAQFZC010007842.1:0-10784 GCA_034695205.1 Dicyrtoma fusca | reverse complement strand
ATTTTTTTTCAACCACGCTACCTACTTACTAAAGGAACTTGTGGGGGAAAACTAAGGCGTTTGAATGTTCATCTCGAACACACTAACGAACTGAAAATATTGAAAAACGGCCGTAGTACGGTTAGACACGAGCAAGTTTTGTTCATAGTCTTCTAACTTTCAAAGTTTTCAAAGTTTTCTTAAACAAATCACACCCAAGGTACTCTGAAAAACTGCAAACAAGGTGACGGGAATGAATTTTACTTTTTTATTGGTTTTGAACACTATTTTAAGCGACCACAATTGCAAGGAAACCACAATTGCAAGCCTTCACCCTACTCTTAGCGCCATTACAAAACTGATTCAAATATGTGAACGCCGCCCCAACGTGTGCCTAATTTAGTTTTTCTGTCTCTCCCATACGGGCGGGAGTGTGACCCAAAGAAGTTTGGCCAAAATCTCTTTGTTGCACGATGTCTGTCTTTGCCCCTGGCGCCACAGTTTTTGAGCAACAGTCACCCTTGGCAAACTGATTGAAATGCCTTACAATGCTACACAAGTGGGTGGTATCCCCAAAATTTTGTATTTCAGATTTGTAAAATTATTAAGAAAAGCCCTTTTTTACCCTATTATTTTTGACGCGTCCCCTCAAATTTTGAATTTTCGCGCTGACATTTTTGTAACCAAAACTAGATGGACTTAATAAAGTTTTTAGCACTCAATTTTTGAGTTTTTGACAATATCTCTATCCTTAAAGGCAGACATTTCCCTAAATCAAACATGTTGACCGCATTCACCAAACACACCATTGCGTATACATATGTATTATCATCCTAAATACATTATAAAATGTTGGAGTCCCGCACTGTGTCTCGTGGAGCACGGACGTGCAAATTACTGTCTCTCTCGTTCTTAAATTTTAATTTGAGAGAGGCGAAGTCGGGCTAACTGTAGCCAAGTGTGTTTAGATTTTACAATCAAATTCTGTGGTACATCATTTCGCTTAGTGGTGGATCTTTTCTTTCCATTTCCTACTTTTTTCTCTTTTTTCTGAGGTAAAAAATGGGAAATAAGTTGTGTTTTTGTGTGTGTGTAGTTTGTACATGGGCTTTCTTGCCGTATGGCTTGTGGAGCCCTGTATATAACAGCTGCCCATGGGTGGCGCAAGTGCAGTCGAGTCAGTCATGTGTCTCCCATGGACGGACCCTGTACACATTAGACAAGACCAATACTGCTTGTGAGGATAGTCGTACTTATCTTGGATAGAGCCAATATAGATACTTCTGTCACTTGCACAGCATTGAGCCGTGGTTATGTCTATTTACATAGGCGATTAGTGCTTTAGCTCATTTAGGTATCTTTTCTAGATTACCAGTTTTTCCTGCTGGTATTTTTTGGTTTTGTCTTTACTAGGATTCTATTGTTTAGGTAGCTTCATTACCTAAGCTTACCTCATTTATCAAGGCCATTGTGGGCAACTGCTGTCAACTTATTGACCTCTAGTTACCTCACGGGCCAAAAATAAATATTGATTACTTGGGAAGCCCGCAATAGTCCTCACGGCCTTAGCGGTATTCGGGTAACTAATTTATAACTTCCCCTTTAACAATAATAAAATAACAATATTCCTAAATATGATGAAACTGCAATTACATTCCGTGATGCAATTGCATCAGTGTCACTGATTTAAGGTTTAATGAGTTAGAGATAAAAACGTTGTATCACGTTGGAAAAGTATAATTAGTAATCTCATTGAATCAAAAAGTGCAAACAGCAATCTTTCAATTTTTGAAATGCGTGGATAGCAGTGTTACAATTTTGGAATAGTGTATTGCTTCCAACGGATATGTGCAAATGCACCATCACTTTTCGCTTCAAAGTGCACAGTTACATATTATCTGGAGTAAATAGTAATCTAACTTCTAATTTACTTTATAATTTCTTGTTGACTGTTCCTAATAATCATAAAAAATTATTATAAGTAAACAAAATTAATATTTTGATTACAGATTCTCGTGGATTAACTATTATCAGTATAATAATTTCGGTCGTTGTTGTTACTTTGATTGTCTTTTCTACCTTGTTTGGTTTGCTGTGGAGAAAATACCAAATTACCAAAGTACTTTGATATATGTATATACTGGTTTTAATGTTACAGCTCAAGGCCTTTACTTTTACAACACACCATTGAATTATCTACTAATTTACGGATTAAATTAAAAAATAGCAGCGTGGTTAACACAATTTAAACTGCCTTATTGGTTTCCAAGTATTGCAATAATTACTGAAAATCTCATACCTATATTTTCTCAATACCAGACAAAACTGAGAAATTTGACCAAAAGTGAAGTTGACGAATTTGAACAGGGGGACCCAGAAACGTTGGCTTTGATGAGATCTACTGAAAATGGCATTGCCATTAGTCCAACAAGTATCCAACTTTTACCATTTAACAAAGCTTACGTAATCAACGCGGCCGATCTTTCAGTTGGTATAGTCAAATAATACCATGCACATTCTTCAGCGCACTAATTTGATTGCCAATCAACTTTATTTGTTACAACTACAGTAATTGTACTTCTGTGTGAAAAGTATTTTTAGCGTTTAATAGAATAAGTAATCTTTAAATTTTATAGACGAAACTGCGGTACTCGGCAAAGGTACATACGGTATTGTTTATCGTGGGAAATTAATAAGGGATGTTGTGGCTGTCAAGACTACCCGACCCAATGCAGATGTTACGTATTTCAAAGCCCTTCTCTCCGAGGTCAAGGTCATGACCTATATTGGTAGACACGAAAATGTTGTCAATTTCATGGGAGCTGTAACTAAAAATATTCAGCAAAGTTAGTAAAATATGAATTATTTTTTATTGTTTTTTACAGATTAATATTCAAAATAAATTACTCAATAATATTAAATTATTGATATTTGAAACTACTTGCATACTGTTTGTAACTTCAGTGCTTTTACTTATGCTGAATTTTTATCGGTGATGTAGGGGTTGTATACGTAGTTGTTGAGTTCAGTCCTTATGGAGATTTGAATTCATTTTTGAAATCCCATCGATCCACCTGCCTTGACCTGAATAACTTCAGCCTGCTTGAAGAACCTCAGGTGGAAATAGGGCAAGTGTTTTTTACAATGACTGAAGTCTTAGTTTTTTGCATTTCCATCACATAGTAGAGTGAATAATGATTTTTAATTCTCTACATTTGAGTATTCTAATTGCTCTACAATACAATTATTATTATTATGTTACTTCTTACTGATGTCTCTACAATACAATGGTGAAATAGGCAAAGTCACATTAACACTGTTAAACGAATTACAACACTTGATATGATGGACTGGTCCTACCAAATCGCCTCCGGGATGAATTACCTTGCACAGAAAAAAGTAACAACAGAAAAAACACAAATATTCCACATTTTGATTGATTCATTTTGTAATTTTTCAACTTCCGACTTTATTTTTTAGGTGATTCACGCAGATTTAGCCACGAGGAACGTACTTTTATTTCACGGATATATTGCAAAGATTACAGACTTTGGCTTATCAAGACAACTGTATGAACATACCAACTACAATAAAAAGCAGCAGGTAAGTAAATTTAAATATTACCATGGTTATACTAAATTATTTACATAGTTGCACGGTAACTTTATTTAGATGTCATTGTGTTATACCTTGTATTGAAGGAACTGATAAGGACATTAAAGATCTAAATATGTGTTTTTAAAGCAACGAGCAATAATATTGAAATATTTTAATAATATGAAAAGCACGGGGAAAATTTGAAACTTGGGCAAAAGTCTCAAAATACAATACCTGACAATAAGTCCATATTGTTGGTTAAAATTCTAAATGGGTTTTATCCAATTCACACCTAAAGCAAAGTGGTTCATATCCCTGCTGCATGCCATCGTTGCGTTGGCAATGTTGGCAATGTTTTCGTGCTATGGATATGAACCACTTTGCTTCTGGTGGTATTTAGATGCGACGTAACCCATTTTGTCTTTTAACCGACGATATCTCCTATGCTACATGCAATGAGTTTCACAATGCTATCTTTGTAGTCCCGGCTGGACGTGAGTTAAATTACTGGTTGGTTAGGTTACTGGTTGAAATGTTTCGGTTTGGCTGTAACATTTTTAAATGAATAGGCCCCACTGCCCTGGCGTTGGATGGCAATCGAGTCCCTTCGAGATATGGACTTTTCGACTGCGTCTGATGTCTGGTCGTATGGAGTAACGGTCTGGGAAATTTTTTCATTGGCTGCAACTCCTTTCTCCGGACTCAACTGGAATATTGATTTTTTGGAAAAACTTAAAGACGGACTTTGCATGAGCAAACCAGAACTTTCATCAGTTGACATGTAACTTCACACTAAATCATACGACTTTTATTCAAGACCTTAGTAATAATTACCTTTTACTACTTAGTTATAAACGTAATTAATAATAGGTAGGTAGGCAAATACGCTCCCTTTAGGCATAACGCCTATGGGAGCAATTAATAATATAATATTAATTTTGTATCTTTGTATTTTGGTTAGCTATGAGAACGCAATGAAACGGTGTTGGGGCCGGGAGCCAGATAGCAGACCATCGTTTGAAGAACTTCAAGCTTTTTTTCGCCGCAAAATTAATAAAAAAAGCGCCAGTCAAGCATCTTTAATCTAAGTCCACTTTCTAGTAGTATTGAAAATTGTTTATACGGAGAAAAAATGTGTTGAAACATTTGGTTGCTTCTGTCTATGCACCGTACTTCTAGCAGATGCTTTATTTTTAATTTCTAACGACGACTGTAGTGATTAGTTGTAGCCTTATTGTGTAGTCCTGGAAATAAGCATTAAGTTCCGTTGTCTTACGTTCGCTGACCACACACTGGCTCCGATTAAGTGCTTAAATTAGTTTTAATGATGACTAACTATAAAAGTAAAATAATGTTTTTCTATGGAACTGCAGTTAGAGAAAGACACTCAGTATTACTGACTGGCGCAAATATGTACAATGACCAACTGTTGAGAATCATACCATCCCTATACACTAGCTCGATGATGCAGATTCAATAAAGGGTTATGTAGATGCTAACTACTTGAGCTTTTGAAGCCAATTGTATCATCGTTATTTATTACACCAAAACACTCATACTTGCATAACGTTCATTCACACGTCTAGTAGACCATGATCTATGATCTACAATCATTATTATATTAATCACTTTGTTTAACTTGTAATTAGTCATTTCACTCTAGTGCGTACATGCTTCCATATTCCTTTCTCACTTAAAACGCAAACGGAAAAAGTGCTTTTGGCAGTTAATAAGGTTCTTTTTTAAAGTGAAAATGTATTGCTAAAAAAGATTTATTTTACAGTTAGAGAAATAACGTCGACGACCTTTGCAAATGAAACCCTTTGCACATGAGAGAAACATCTTTTTTTCACTGATGCACTAATAATTAGATCCACTGCATTATATTAGTGTTTTACCTGCTACGCTGCAACAAACATCGGCTTCATTGAATCTTCCCCCTTTTTAATGATAAATTGCACAATATGTTGATAGTTGTTGTTTTCTATATAATTATTTTTTTGACCATACATAGTTTTATTGCGTTCCGTAATTAATTACTAACTAATAATAAGTTACTCGATAGTAATAAATCTCATTTCCTATTGGTTTATAAAGAATTTGTAAAAATCATACTTTTCCTGTTCCACCGCTCCTGGCCTCAAGTCCTAGTTTATCATCAATCAAATTATAGTTACGGAAGTATGCATGCCTACAATAGTCTCCTGACTCATAAAACTCATAATTATTATGCAAAGGAACAATGAGCACAGCTAAATCAACGCAAATAAATATTAATAGAAGCCAAATTTTTACTTAATGAATGTATGCTGTCATTGTTTCCCTACAAGATTCTACTGTCCTACAAGTACATGCTAATTAAGAGTAAAAAATAAATAGGAAAACCAGAACCAGTCACCGCATCACTAGCATGAATAACTGTTGACCACAGTTCCATAAACTTTACTTCCGCCTCTTGGAAAACTTTTTAGGTATTAAACCATTGAGTCATATGTGTGTCCCTGTGAATAGCCTACTCGAAATAAAATGCAATGTAAGATTTAATTTAGTTTTTAAACAAAGAGTGCAACGAGATCTTCCGAATTCGGAGCTCTGTAAGGGATTCCAGATAATTAGTCTGTATATCAGTAATTTACTTGTTTCATTAATTGTTTATTGAATCAACTTCTATCCAACCAAGAATGCGTACTATAATTCTAGTACTTTTTATTTTACCTCTTTTTGCATCGGGAAATTTTCAAAATGGTTCCGACTTTGACGACAAATTAGCCTTCAGTTGTACAGAAATCGAAGGTGAAACTTTACCAGCCAATTTTAATGAGAGCCATCCCACTCTAGAACTAACAGGCTACACATTTTTTGTTAAAAATCGTACCATTGAAAAAATAGATAATGGCACATTAAAAATCCCCAAAGTTTTCACACATTTAACGTTCGAGTGCAACTCTACAGTTCCTACCCGATGGCATTTCTCTGGACGGGTGAGTACACAGAAAAACATGTTTTTATTCAGTAAAGTACCTGTAGTTTATTATTATTTTGTTTTTTTAGACAGTACACACATAATTTACTATTTTGGGGGGTGTTTACATAAATTATAGCTCCGAGATGCACAGGTTCAGGATATCTACGTAAGAAAATATCGCCAGTACCAAAATAAATATGGTTTCCGCTCCACAATTCAAATCACTTTCCGCAATCCGGAAGCATTGGAAAATTTGACCTGTCAAAATGAGTGCACGGAGGAATTGAAAAACCTTATTGGAGGATGTCAGAAATTCTTTAGAACTGCAAGTCTACCGGATACATACCTCAATAATACGCATCAGGATCCTTTCTTTTATATGAAGTTCTTCAATGGTATGTTGATTGTGGGAGATATTTTGCTATTTGTAAGCTAGGTATTCGGAACTGGGAAACCAGGCACCAGACAGAAGTCTTTAAACTAGCGTTTTTTCTGCGGTACCACTTTTCAAAATGGTCAATCAAAACTATAGCAATCAACATTTTAAAAAACATTCCAAACTAGTAACAGTAACTAACACTATTTTATAAACGCCACAAAAAGAAATTAACGTTTTCAAAAGGATCAAAAATAGAAATCAACATTTTCAAAGAGATCAACACCAGTAATTAGCATTTTCAAAACATTCAAGACGTTTCAAGACTAGTTCTATCCAATACATAAATCACTGTAAACAAAACTATGAAACGTATGAGTCCGTCGGGCTACCCTCGTTGGAGGACAGTGACAGCTTTGTTTTGTTTGAATAAAGTTCGTCTTTCTCTCTTAACACCTTCAAAAACGTAAAAACCAGAAATTATATACCTTTTTCCAAAAGGTCAAACCAGAAATTACAATATTCAGATTGGTCCAACACTAGTAAATAGCTTTTTCAAAACGGTCAAAACTAGAAACTAGCACATTAAAAAAGTGTCAAAAGTAGAAACTAACACTTTCAAAAAGGTCAAAAGTACAAACTAACACTTTCAAAAAGGTCAAAACTAGAAAGTAACACTTTCAAAAAGGTAAAAACTAGAAATCTAAAATATTCAAATAGGTCTAAACTAGGACATAGCTTTTTCAGAAAGATCAAAACTAAAAGCTAGCACGTTCATAAAGGTAAAACCAGAAATTACAATAATCAAATTAGTCCAAACTAGTAAATCCTACTTTCAAATGGATCAAAAGTAGAAATTAACATTTTCAAAAGCAGTCAAAACTAGAAACTAACACATTTAAAAAGGTCAAAAATAGAAAATACCATTTTTAAAAAGATGTAAAACTAGATTTGTTACCCTTCGGAAAAGGTTAGCCTACTGACCTAAGGATGATTTTAAAATAAGCCGATATATATAGCTACAGCTGAACAAGCGAACCCTGAAGTAACTGTTTCATCATCAATCATCACTTTTTGCTGAATTGAGTAGGAAATGGCGTAGAAGACAGTAGAACGCCGGTGTACAAGCTGGGCTATTCACCCTTGTGTAACATGTCCCTGCAAGTGGATTTAAAAGAGGGGAAATATAAATGTCTTTCAAAAAATGGATCCATTGAAAACGAAATGCCGACCGTTTATTTGACTTGTCGAAACCCGGATGAATGTCACATGTTCTATCAAAAGGTAGCATTTACGTAAAATACTATTATTATTATTATGTCATTGTGTTATTATTATTACAACTTCTGTAGTCAGTATAATACATAGTATGTACACATAGCTGTAAGCAAATAGTAGACGAATTTTAAATTTTTTATTAAAATAACAACTAATCTTGTATGTTTTAATTTTTTAATAGGAGAATGATTCACACTGCAAAAATTCACAACTTTTTCAAACGAGTTGTAATGACAGATTGAATGGAATTGCATGCTTTAAACTCCAGCCTGTAACTTCTCCAATCATTTTAGCGTGTGGGGAGGATAACGGATTTAGTGTGGCCCGAAGTTTCTTCCCTTTAACTCTCAATGTACTAACTTCATCGGATTCGATGGAACAAAATCATGACTATAGTAAGTCGGAACTGGAACTAAATACAGCAACAAAATTAATAGTTTTTACGAAAGAAAGTACAAGAGTTTTTGGAGCCTTTCAAAGAGATGCGATTAGGACATTGGGAATTATTTGAAACCTACGAACAGACTGTTAGCATTTTTTCAAAAACGTGTAATTAGAACATTTTGCATCTTTTCAGAAACGTGTAATTATAACATCTTGCATCTTTTCAAAAACGTGTAATTAGAACATCTTGCATCTTTTCAAAAACGTGTAATTAGAACATCTTGCATCTTTTCAAAAACGTGTAATTAGAACATTTTGCATCTTTTCAAAAACGTGTAATTAGAACATTTTGCTTCTTTTCATAAACATCCTTAGGATATTTTGCATTACTTGAAACCCACCCAAACTGTACTTTTTCCTACTTTTCAAAAACATGCCATATAAGGCTGTTTGTTGACTTCTTAAAATCAGTATAAATCGGACGACTATCTCATTTTTAAAAATACAGAATATGAAAATATGATTCCGTGTCTGAATATGCCTCATAATAAATGTGAACTGGGGGGTCAAACTTTGCCCGTATTAGTACTTAAAATTATTATGGTTTTTCCTATTTTAGCCTTAGAAGAGTTTCCGGAAGCTGGAAGTAATTTTTCAGCTCATTTCAGTCATAAAGAAGTTTTAAAATTGACTGTGAAGAAGATTGCTACCCTTTACACTGGAGACACCGTCAAGTTTACATGTACAGGGACCAAGTTTCTTCTTACTTATGGAATACGGTGGTACTTGGTCAACAGTAACGACTCTGTGACTAACTTGGGTTAGTACCGTTTTGTTTTGAATTAAAACTTCCGAGACACCATCTTTAAATCACTGTTCATACTTCCTACTGTAATTTCCTGTACTAATTTCATTTCAAAACTGTAAAAACTCATATTTTATGCACTTTTATTCTTTCAAAATGCTTCAAGAGTACTTTTTAACATATTCGAAACTGAGAAATCATGGAAGAATGTTGAACGAAAGTGTTTTTTCTACAAATCAACATTTGCAGTAGCTTGGCATTTAGAACACCGATTCAATAAACTGTTAAAATTCGCAAACAGAAGCAGCAACAAAAATCGAATAGTAATTGAATAGTTTGTTTCCAAAGGACGTTAAGTCCATTTTCGCTACTTTACAGGAGACATAAAAATGTAAATATGTTCATCTACGTAAATAACTTAACAAAACCAAAACTACTGTGAGTTATTAGTCCATAAACGGTTGCGGATGCGGGTTTTCAAAAATGTAGGTGTCACGGATCATAGTTTTTCAAAAAGTCAGTTTGTGGACTTAACGTGCTTTGGAACTAAACGTCTATAATATGGTTTCAAAAAAACGCCTTAAGTCCTCAACTATGCATAAATAACCATTAAAATCCATTGTAAGAGGCAAAAGGATTGTTTTTGTGGCATTGACCTGAAATGACCTGACGTGACCTGACCTGGTCAAAAAAAACTTTTTTTTTGCTTAAAAGCTTTAAAATGAACAGGGAACATAAAAAACTGCAATATTTTAAGCTATTTAGCAGTTTTTGACTTTATTTAGCCTGTTTAAAGAATAAAAGTGGTGGACTTAACGTGCTTTGGCACAAAACGATGGTTTTTCCAATTTTTTTGGAAGTTTTCCAATTTGTTTTTTAAAAAATGCATACCACCACTGTTTGCGCCGTAAAAACGTGTACCATACGAAACAATTATCTCAGCTTGCCCCAAAATGGACTTACCGTGGTATGGAAACAAACTATTCAATTTGTTAGACCCATATGCTAGAAAAAATGCTAAACCAAGTAGATTCAAGGCTTTTGATCTAGTCTATTGTGCATAAAAAGGAAGGGTACCGTATGTACATCCACTACCACACCTAGGTACTTACAGTAGATTAGGTACTAAATAAATAGATTAGAATGTAGGACTTAATCATCGTTATGGAGTCTAGTTTTAACATGTAATTGTATAAAGTAATTAGTAAGTAGACAAAATAATTAATTGCTTCTGTTTTTTTTTTCATTTCTCTTCTTAGGTCCGGGGAATGAAACTTCCGCATCAAACAGTATTGACTCGAATACCCTTGTGTCTACCTTCAGGGTCACGTTTAACAGCTCTAATATAAAGCTAGTTCGGTGTAAAGCCTCTTGGTGGAACTCATTCCAATGGGCCACGG
>JAQFZC010007841.1:0-10785 GCA_034695205.1 Dicyrtoma fusca | reverse complement strand
ATACCCATTTTATTTCAGGGGCAAACTTGAAAAGCGCAAGGGGGAAACTCAACCTTTTTAAAATTTAATGTTTTAAGAAGGCAACTAATTTCATTTCAGGGGCTGAATAATATTATACCTTTATTATCCACCCACCGTCCTTTATGTGAGCCAGGGCTGGCTCCCTTCGAACTTCGGAAGTGCGCCAATATTACAGCCCGTCCTTTGTCGGAGGTGTACACATAATATCTGATCCCCCTTTCTTGAATGACAATGAGCTTTTCATTTGATCGATGGCGCAGTGATTACATGAGCAGAAAAAAAAACACCTCTACTTTCTCCTCGTTCACTTAAATCCTACCCATAAGAGGTAAAATTGCTAAATCAAAAGCTAAGTAACTATCACCATAAATACTGGCACCTTCTTTTCACTAAAAATAGCGATTCTGATGAAAAATGATAAACAAAAATGAGTATGGCGTTGAGAACATAAAATGGTTGGGATACTTCACAAACCAACTATTTTGTAAAAATAGCTCTAAGCGGTTGTAAATCTTTGGTGAAAGAAATAATTATATTTCTCTTTGGTAATCTTGTTGAAAGGAAGCAATACAAGTTAAAATTTATGGTTATGGTGAAAGTCAGGGACGTGGACATGTGTCTTTTCGAGTAACGAGTTGGGGAAAACAAAAACAAGTCCATTAAAATGGAAAGCAGTTTTGAAATAAGTACAGGCATATAGTGGAATCGTTTTGTGATGATGAGAGGATGGCTCGTTTTATTCAAATGATTAATTGTGTGCAGCATTCGATTGTAAATCTCTCATGTCCTGAATTAACAGTTGAATTCCATGCTTGATTTGACTTGCAAATTTTTCTGTGCATACGTATACAAATTTGTATCAAATTGTATTTTTGTTGATCATTTCTAAAAACTCAACGATTTCGTGATTTGATATTCAGAAAATTATTTGTGTCACTGCAGCCAATTTAAGCTAAAGTTACCTAACCTTTTTACAAGACACAGTAAATTGAATGGTTTACAAAATAAAAAATCAGCTGCACTTTTCCGTATGCATACGGATGGATTTATTTTATATTCTCTCCTGTTTAGACTTGCTTTTTGGCTTTAAACGAAAACCCTTGTAACGTTTATTGCTTTTAGCAGAAACGTATGCTTACCGAGGCTTTGTCAACATCTTACAAGGATATCTATATCCAGTAGTGGGTGTTCTAACGATAAGTTGTTTGCCATGTCTCAAAGTTTATTTGGACGACAGATACAGTTTCAGTTTCTCGCCTGCTACCACAGTTTTGGTGGCCTCATTGATTCCCACATTTAAAGAGACTGGAGCTTGAGTGGAGTATGTGAACTAGAGCTAGTGTGAAAAGATTACAGATATTTATCCTTGTCACCATCGATTTTTTATTGTCAAAGCAAAGATATTTTATCGTCTTTTATCAGCTTATTTATGAGTATATTTGCAAAAAGTGTCGATTCCACAATTCCATGATTTATTCCCTTCAAGTACACTGTCAATCCCATTGATTTCTGTATCATTTTCCTATTTTTTTCATATTTCATTTTTTATCAAACGTCAACTCATGTCAAATACATTTACGAAAAGGGATTACATTATATTTTGGATTAGACGCAGTCAACACCAGGTATCGGCATAAGCATAATGACTTAAGAAACTGAAATATTTAAATTTTTGATTTATAAATTCAGAAGGTCCTTTGGCTGTGGCTAGGATGTAGTTATTGTCTCAACTTAAATATTTTGGACTGAAAAATCATCCTTTAAGGAATAAATGCGTACACATACGTAGGCATATAGATTCTTAAATTTTTCATACTCAGTTAGAGTGAGTGAAAGGGCGATGAATGCATATAGGTACCTACCTACATACTGGAAATACAGATAGTGGTGAGGAAGAGTCGAACTGAATGAGCGAGGGTGGGTGGCAGGAGTAGAAATCTTGAGATACCCGAAGCCAACACTGTTTTGACGCTAACAATGGCTTCTTGGGTTGTTTCTTATCTGAACCTCCAAGGATTTGGCTTTCTTTAATGGAAAAATTCTTCCAAGTCCCTTGCATGTGAAAGCACTGCACTCCTACTCTGGCTTCCACTCAAGTGCATCGTACGTATGGAGGTAAATATGTAGGCACATACAAGTCCCTGCACTTTATGTAAACGTATACATACATAGGGTTTTGCTCGCTATCAGTTGAGTTAGATGCAAAAAGGAGGTTGTGTGTGTACTGTTGTATTCTTGCGTGGATAGGAAAGTCAAAAGTTGACGCCTTGAAACGTGGAGACAGTCATTGAATGGAGCAGGGAGAAAAAAAATAAAGTCGGAAATGCCTTTCTCTGGTGCATTTTGATAGCCTGTTTTGTGTAATATTGAACTTTATCTTCATTTTATTCCGTTGTTCCCCAGTCATTCCACACAAGTGTAGTAGTTAGAGACTCCTTAGTCATGTGCATACACGTTGCACAAAAACAGATCCTGTGGCTTCATTTCCCCTGTATTTCTGTCACAGCAGACATTTCCTCCTGCTCCATGAAGCTCTTGGCTTTCACTCTCCTGTCTCCATTTCAGTCCGATTGAGTTTTCAGTTCAGCACAAAGCATGGCTACCTAGGAGACTTTCCCTATTTAGCTGTCCAATTGTATAGTGAGTCTCAATGAATTCAAATCCATTCCTAAATTGTGCGCAAGGCTGAAGCTGCACAATTAGGATTAGAAGGAATAGAAATAGCACAACTTGTCAATTAGAATTTTTAAAATGTAGTCGTAAGTTAAGTATTGAGTGGTACACACTAAACGATGAAGCCGGAAATGGAAGAAGGCTATGGAGAATCAATAGTTGTATAAGTAGACCAAAGATCTAGAAAATATTTGAAAGGATATCTTTATAGAGAGGTAATGTCAAGCTGGGGGCGTTGTGGGGAAATGGACGAGCGTCAAAAGATATTTCTAGAAAGTTGAGATTTGCAAAAAAAAAGTTGTTTTAAATGGGAGCCACCCTCAATGAATTATTTATATTGTGAGGCAGGAGTGAGTGGAGCGGAGGAGAAAGTACAAATAGATTCGCTCCCGTTGCATCGTGAAGTAGGTGTGTAATTTTTTCGGAGGAGATGGACCCGGGCTGAGTGCCTTTTAATGCTATCGTCGGCGAAGGAAGAGGCGAAGGGAGGTTAAAAGCATGTTGACCTTTCCAACTGTACCGTGGCCGAAAGATTAATCGCTTTGTGATGTTCCGTATAATGCCTCACTCTTCACCCTTTTCTTCTTTTCCACTCTCCTGCCTTCTCACGAATTTCATTTTTATCCAAAATCTCAGAGGAATTCCACCGGAGCCGCCACTCACAGCCATCCCTAAAAAATAACCAAAAATCCCTTTCATGACAGTATTCCAGTCCTCAGTCCTCCTTCGGATACGGAGCCCCCCGTCATTCCTGTACTTGCATTTTATCTCTTTCAAAAAATACATAAACAAACTTCAACATGTCTGACATGAAAAGGCGAGCGGCATAAGAAATTGATTTCTACATATCATTGACTAGCTCATGAAGGGAAATTGTGCCGGAAATTCTGGAGAGTAAAAATCAGGTTCTGCATCAGCTCTGAACATGTACTGCTGTGTGTAATCTGAATGTGTGTCTGGAGTATTGGGATTGAAACAAAGGTGACTACAATTGAGTATTCAGAATTTAATAACTTTTGGAAAAGTCCGTGTTGGTCTGGCTTGGGAGTTGAGAACTTTTAATACGGAAACTTTGTGGGACATGGTCGCTGTAATTAATATTTTGTAATCTCTTCGTAAAGAGTTTCCTGCCAACAATTTTCATTCATGCTTCGATGCTCATGAGCTTTCCCTTTTTCTCCGTCCCACCCTTTCACCACTACATCCTTCCACCTCTCTCCCTCTACCTGTTTCAATCTTATTTCATTTTACGCTTGAGTGTAACACTTGAAATCTAGCCATATATATAGAGGGAATTTCACCACTACTCGCCAGAAAAATGTCTGGAGGTACAGTGAGAGTGAACTTCTTTCATTTACTCAGCCGGCAGTCTGCATTCCACAAAACCTCAAATTCAAAAGCCTCGCCAAACTTCGTGACTACAGATAAATTATTTGATCTAAGATCCCTTTATCCACTCAACTTAACCTTAATCAAAATAATTATCAATGCCAACTCAAAATCTTTCTAAAGTAAAGCGGGAGCGTGTGAAAGAGGAAATATATTATATTTGAAAAACCGAGAAAGTTTAGTTATTTAAACATTTTTTAAATATTTTACGCTGCATATAATGTGCAGTCTATGGAAAGGAGGAAAGACAGTACAGTAATAGATACTGGAGATTATGTACAGAAAAGTGCAGCGAGCATAAAATTTAAATTTGGGGCTGGTGAAAGTAAATCTGTGAATGAAGATACGGCATGGAATCCACATTAGGCTTAGGCTTTTGTTCGATAGGATTAAGTCGGGAGAAATAGTGGTGCGAGGATTGGAAACTGTATAGTAAGATTGTTACTTTATGTAAAAGGGATTACATGTGTAGTCTGTATTTCTGGATGGAATATGAGTGGGTGACTGAGTGGAGGCATAAAGCATGGGACATAAAGGATAAAGTAAGTTAGGGAATTCTTTCCTTAGTTTTCCTCCCCCTTCCCTTTCCTGAACGGATTATTACGATTTCCGTCTTGTGTGACTGCAAACAAATCATAGGGCTGTCTTAAAAATATGCCTGAAATCTTCTTCCAAGTTATTTGATTCAATTTATTCCCATTCATCTATATGATACATGAGGACGAGGATGAGAAGACCAAAGGAACAGCGAAGCATGAAATGTGGAATCTAAGTACAAGTAAAAACGAGAGAAAGTGAACTTTCCTTCAACAGTACTTCCACCAGCAGAGCTAGCGAGGGAAGAAAAGGAGACACTTTCTCTTTGGTGACAAATCCGATAGACAGAACCTGGTCGGGGCAAAATATAGAGGAAGGAATATTGTGTATTGTAGGAGGGAAGTTATCCTCATCTCACATTAGATCACACGGAGAATTTGAAAGGTTTTTTAAGAAACCCCAGCATTCTTTTATCAATGGCAACTTTCCATTTCCATTCCCATTCCCTCGCAACCACGTTCATATCTCCGGAAGCTTCCACGAACAGCAAAGTAATGTCACTCCAAAATTCTAACTATATATTGATATTTTTACATCTCATGCACCGCGATTCATTATAGACCTTGTTTACCCATCCAATAGCACTCAGATACACTCGTACAGATCCACCATGTATGCGTAGGTACGTTCCTATAAAATGTTAATATGTGCATCTTATAAATAGTTGCATAGCTTTTAGAATTAAATGTGCCTTTTGGTTACAAAGTACCTCACTAAGGTTTGGATTCTGATAGTCAATTTTCTAAACTAGTTCCATCTTCCATGGTTCCAATGGAGAATAAACTGAGGGTTCAAGATATTCCCCTCGTGTTATTACATGAAAATTCGGCTACATCCGATTTCACTTTAAAATCTGAATCTTATTATAATATTGGATGAAATGGAAAACTTTACCCCTTCCCTTTTTATCACATTCTAGTTCCCAGGGAATCTGCATATTATCTTCTAGCACTCTCTTGAACTTGCATCCATATCACGTAATATTTCTACTGCCACTGCCATTACCATTGACTTTCTCCTCACGTGGAGGCTAATGCTACCACATTCTCAACATTTTTATGCTCCAGCTCACACAGCCCTACCTCCACTCTACACATTCATAGTTCAGCTAATGTTAGGGTGCAGTGAGTTCAATTTTAAAGAAAATACATAGGTATTCTGGCTAATTATTTCAGTTATCTTTGTTTTAAATCTTTTTATTTATCCTGTGATCTTAGACTGTGCATCGTGGGAGAATGTGCATTGGGAAGTTGCATCCATTGTTAAGAAAACATCTTGATTTTCATTTCGAATTCCCATACTTTTCATATTCAAAATATTCAAAAATCATGAGCTCCTAGAACGAGGGGCTAATGCAAGAAGTAGAGAAAGTGGAAGCTTGGGAAGTATGCTACGTGTATGGAGTTTCTCTCATCTGCTGGTAGCTGTACATCCGACGAGGGCCTAGATATTATTTGGCTGTGAATCCCGATGGGAGAAAGCCAAACTCTGGTAGCTTTCAGTTTAATGTGTGCCTCTATATGGATGGATGAGTTGAAATGGTGATAGTATGAATGGATGCTGGCTGACTAGTGAGTTTCCATCGGAATCTCCCAGTCAGTGTGAGTGGGAATTTTCCCAATACAAGTCCATCTCCGTAACTGGTGCAGCGGGCTGCTGAGAGAGCTTCCAACCAACAATATTATTACCATAGGGAGAAATCCATGGAGTGGAGGTCGGATGTTAAAATCTGTAGAAAGCAAAGAGATATTTTTCATAGTTACCATCCCATCGTCGTTATGATTTTAGGCAGTAGGAGCCATCCATGAGCCACTGGAGGGGATACAGAGATGCATGCCTATAGGTTAGCATCAGGGCATTCCATGGGTCTCTTGAAAAGGCTATCCGAAGCTAAAGCGTAATGTAATATTGTTCACATAGTGAATAGAACTATGGATTTTATTATAACAAAAGTAAGTGAAATGTGCGTGGCCGGGGATGGGATGGGTGATGGAAGCTCTGGCAGTCGCCGAGGAGACTGAAAGCAAATGGAAAGCTGGATGGTGTACTCGGTCTGCGTAGGAAGGCGTACATGGAAAAGTCTGTTTGTAAGTGATGTCGAGGATGATGCATTTCCATTCAACAGCACTCAAATTGATGTTCAGATTTCCACCGAATAAACATGAGCAGTGATAGTGATATTGGGAGGCAGAGCATCATGCTATGCACTCACACACACAAAGTAAATGCGGAAATAAAAGCATCAATTCACTTTCACCTTATGACAAAGACAAGCTCGGGAGATGAAAGTGTGGAGTGGAAGGAGACTTTCCCCTACACATTGCATTCCCATTGACGCTCATAAAAACTTTCCTTAATTCTGAATCCATAATCTAGAGAGAATCTATAAGCGAAAGCTCACTACGCACCTTCCAATTTCACTCAAATTCGTTCCTGAAAACAAATGGTTTTACAGTACCCTGAATTCACCCGAAAAGTTACTTTTACCCTTCATTTGGTATTCTTAGTTATTAGGTGTGCTTACTAGTGTTACCCTGTCTCCTTGGACATGGTTGCATTTTAAAATTTAATTTATTTGTTTTTCACACCTTAATCTGCTCACAATCAGTGTTTGACGGATGGCTTCCCCTTAGTGTCTAGACCTTACTCTGCGTGCATCTAAATAAAGAAAATGGAAGGATTCAATGAATTAGAGGGAGTGACAAAAAATAATTGATTGGCCAACATGCCGTTGTAAATGCAAATTGGAATTTAGGAACAAGATTATAAATAATAATGTAAGATAAAAAATACGATTTTATTGCGCGTGTTCATCAGAGAAAAAGGATAGAACATCGGGCAGGCAAATGATGGTGAGTCGAGATTATCACAGTTTTGGCTGTATGTATTAATGCAGTGCTGCTACATACATGTGTAAGCTAAGCAACAGCTAAGTGAGTTGTGTGTGGGGTGGCGTTGATAGAGTCTTAAGATGGGAGATATGGGCTGGCATATTCGGGGGACTGGATTGTGAGGAAAGAAAGAAATGATGGGATAGAATAATTTATTCGAAATTCAGTCCGCTTTAGAAAGGAAGGAAATATTTTGGTCTTTTGTTCAAAAGAGGCGAGTCTGGAGATATCGAGGATGGCACTAAGCCCCCTTTGTTTTCTGGTCGCCTGTCATAACTTTTCTTCATGTTCACGACCAAGCCACACAGCACGTGCACCTACTAAAGGGAACTATGCAAGCTATATAGTCGTATAGATGCTTTGTAGTGAAGGTGAAAGTTTAAGGGGTTTTGCATTGGATTCCTTCCTTCCCATGTTTTCCTTCCATTTTGAGCAACTACCGATGCATAACAATATTTTTTCAAAAGACACTTGGGATCCCAGGATCTACAACCTACAAGCATATTATGTACCTACAATAAGAAGTACTCCATCCCACAAAATCCTCATCTCGTCTTCTGTAAATAAAAATTCAAAGGAAAGAAAACTCAAACACTTTTTGGTGTATCGTATGCCTATTTATGCAACTGCATTTATCTGGAACATATACTCAAAGCTTACAACTGTTATACATACAAGCAAGATCACATTTGTTTAAAAGGCTCAACTCTTTCTTAATCTTCTTCTTGATAATTGTAATCTTGCAGCTGGCTCATGTAAACAGCATTGGCTGCGCAGATTATTTTGCTAACACGTGTGTATTTCCATTACTTAAGTCCCTAATTCCTAATTAAATGGCGTAATGTGACACTTTAGATACTTAAGTAATGCAAATACAGTGCATTACATGCATTCTTCTACCGTACTCTGTATTTTTGAATGCATGTTTAAAGGAATTGATTTTTAACTTTCCAGTAGTACCTGAAGCCAAATCTGAAATTAATCATTTTACATGTTCTTGTTATCAAACAAGTTTTTTTGGCTTTGTGTAATGATTTATGTGCTCATTGGAGGTCTGGACTTCCCCAATGTAACATAAATTCATTCGTTTCCCAGAAGAAATAGGTCAGCATGAGCTCTGGTTTTGACAAATAAATAAAGTGACTGGGAACAATGAAATTAAACTTTGAACATGTTGTTTAGCTCCAGAATTTGTTTTAGATTAATAAAGTGCACTGTTTGCGTTGGCTGGTGTCGGGTCCGATAAAAGTATGTATAGCCAGTTTGTTATATAAAAATAGCTTTGATAAAGTTTGAAGACCGTAAACGGTGGCAGTACAAGGCCGGTGATAAAGTGAAAGGTGCACCTGTGAAATAATGTGGCATTAGTAGTTCCTTTGTAATCCCTGGGCTGCATTTCCTTGAGGGATATTTGGATGGGACGGGTATCTGTATGAGGCAGTAAGAGGGTTGGCAATAAAGTCATTTCCTTGCCTTTCCTATCAGCACTTGAACATCCCAAGTCGCCCTTTTTCCCTTCCTTGTACGCTTTCACTTACATTCACATTTAAATGAGTTCCTCTTACAACATCCTTGGATCATTTCCTTTAAATAGAGCGACTTTAAACCTGGCTCAAGTCATTCTTTCTCGTCTTGTGAACAGGCCTATATAGTGCCACAGCGAGTAAAAGAGAGAGAAGGAGAAAGTGAGTTTATTTAGTTTTTTATACGTATTGGCGTGTAAAAGGAAACATTTTTTATCGTCTCAAAAGCCATCTAGCCGAGCCGGTTGTATTTTGAGTTAAAAGCGGACATGGATGTGCCTGGCGATAAAAGTGCTCATTACACCGCTGATGTTGAAAAATGCCTTGCTTCCTCTCCTACATGCTTTCACTTTGCTTTCTCTCTATGCTAAAAAAATAGAAAGGGACTTTAAAGAGTGTTAAAGATTAATGCGTCTAACAAGTATTTTTATTCATAGGAGCGATGATAAATCCATGACAAATTCATGATATTCATTTTTAAAATGACGTAGGTAGTGCGGAATCAATAAAAATAAATAAGCGACGTAGAGAAATATAATAAATATCCTTGTTTATTCTTGTGTCTACTTTAGTTCGGCCCACGACCGTTCGAATTATGGAGAGCAAGATGGCCCTCTCTGCGGACAAGGAGTACAGCTTGAGGTGCGAATCATCCGGCGCCCGCCCACCCGCAGTCATGTCCTGGTGGCGGGGAAGCACCCGTCTTAAGAGTCATAAAGAACATGTAAGTGACCATTAAGAAATTATTTATTTCTTGTAGTCTCGGCACACGCAAAAAAACAGAGTTTTATTTCACTCTCATCTGAAATACGAGATAAATTTTAGAGTGACGTAAAAAAACCCTTTAGCCACAACCAACCTCCACTGCACAAGGACTTTATAGGGAAAGTTTTCATGGAGGGAAAAATTATTTTATACTCAAATTTTATTTTATGGGCCCATGTGAGCTCTCCCTGCATCCACTATGTATTTACGAGGAAGGAATTCAAATAAATTTGTAAGACTTATTCCGCAAAGGTCAAGGTGCTTCTTGAATCCATCCCAATTGTTTGCCTTGCAGACGCAACGTAGATCAGGTTTGCAAAGAAACAATTTGGCAACGTAAAAACAGTGTAGCTGCTTTAATTGCAAAAATAAATATTTTGGAATTTCGTTCGTTGAGTAATTTTTAACTTGGCGAAAGTAGGTAGGTAGGTGCCTATTTGTTAGCTTAAAATAGCCCCATTTTTATTGGTGTGCATCTAGGTACCTATCCCTTTGGTTGTGCATTCTTGAGTCAGTTCAAATCTATAAAATCCTCGGACAAAACTATGGACGATTTGTCTGTAAATGTAAAATGTTGGATGGACATTTGAAAAGTTTTTAAACCGCTGTGAAGCCGGTGCACAATGGGACTGCCATTCATTTTCATTTTCGTTAACTCAAACATCAAAGTTTTAAATTGCAGAAAGTGCAGTCCAAGTTAACTTTGGGCTACAAAATTATTCATGACTCAAAGACTAGACGTATGCATACACGTACTTTGGGACAGGAAATAGAACAAACCTACGTACATCAGCTGGATCAATGATCGTCCATTTTAGTGTAGTTTTTTTGTGGAGAAAGTAGCAACTTACAAAGTAATGGAAATGTCCACGTATGTTTGTTACAGACTTCTTTTAAAGATTACAGGAAGGATTATCAAAGCACTT
>JAQFZC010007840.1:0-10788 GCA_034695205.1 Dicyrtoma fusca | reverse complement strand
TCTCATATTAGAACAACATCTAAATCGCGTCTACCCTGCTTCCCATAATTCAATGCATCTTACTTGCATTACTGATTCAATCAACTGAACAACATCTTATACTCATACATCATCTTAATATCATCACTGCAACTCACAAACATCCGAATTGCATATAGTACGATAGTGTATCTAGCATCTGAATTTCGCTTATTCATCTGAATACTATTTGATATATACCTCGCAAGAAAAGATGCGCTTAAGATGATGAGTTGTCGTCTAACTACATCTAATCTGCATTAATTAATCATCTTTTTCTCTAAGACGCAGTGGAGACGAAAGTCAGATAAAATAATTTTGTAGGCAATGATGTGAATTGGTAGAGTGTACTGTCTGTATTGCTTAAAAAATGTGGATTTAGTATTCTTTTAATACTTTTATTGTTAGTATAGTACAATTTACAGCTTTCGGAGAATTAAATTGAAACTCAATATCATAGTTTAGTGTAGGATTCAAGGTCGCTGTAAGCTAATGTGATTTGGAATGATTGTTCATTTTTGTATCAATTTAAAAGATGCAAAATTTACTATTTACATATTTTTTAAGAGTGCAAAACGTCCTATTTACATGATTTTGAAAAGGTGCAAAACGCTCTATTTTCATGTTTTCAAAAAAGTGCAAAATTCCTTTTTTTGCATGTTTTTAGAAAGGTGCAAATGTCCTGTTTACATGTATTTGAAAAGATGCAAATGGTTTTTAAAAGGTGGCAAATGATCAATTTCTGTAACGTATACGGATTCCTAAGGGCTATTCTTGTTGGAGGAAAGTGTCAGCTTGGTTTGAGTAATAAAGTATTCTTTCCTCATCCTTTAGCATTCAACCAGTTATTTTTCAAAAACTGGAAATTATGTAAACCTTTTTTTTTTTTTACAAAAGATACAAAACGGAATACAACATTAAATGATTTCAGAAATGTGCAAACTACTTATTCCCAGCTACTGCCGGATGTACTGCGAATCAGATTTCAAAGCCGCTTAAAGTGGTTGGCTATTTTGGCATACAATAAATTAGTAAGTAAATAATAATTAAATAATTAATAATTGGAATACACAAAAAAAAGAGAGAGCGCATAGCAGTGGATTTCTACGCCGTTCAATGTTATGTCATTGGTTTTTGGGGCAAACGTTGAATCAGTTTATGAACGTTTTAGCTTCCTGCATTACTCAATTCTTTCAATTTGGCTTCCGCCCATACAACATACGTATTGGGCTCAGGTATGTTCACATTACACTTTTGCTATTGTAGGATGATTTTGATAAAAATATGGACAAATCTACATGTTCTTAGAATCAACAAATGTTCTATTTGCATCCTTTGAAAAGGTACCAAGTGGTTCTTTAAATGTTTCAGGATGTGCAAAATAATCTATTTACACCTTTTGAAATAGTGAAAAGCGTTATATTTACATTTAGGAAAGATTCAGAGTGTCGTAATATCATTTCTTTTATGAAGAAGCAAAATGTCACATTTGCATGTATTTCAAACCAACAAAATTGCCTTTTTACATGCTTTTCAAAATGAGCAAACTGTACTTTTTACACGTGTTTAAAAAGAGGCAAACTGCGCTTTTTACATGTTTTTAAAAATTAGCGAAATGTACTGTTTACACTCTTTAGAAAGGTAAAAAATTTAGTATATGCCCACGTGTTTTCGAAAGCCGCAAAAATGTCCTATTTGCATGTTTTTGAAAACATTCCCTTCCCATTTAGATGTTTTTTAAAAGGTGCAGAATATAATGCATGCATCCTTTCGAAAAAGTTTTTGAATACATCATTTGTATAATGGCGGGTGAATATTTAAGCTAGTCTTTTCAAAAAGGGAAAAATGCACAATACAGTAATTACGGCTTTACTGCGTACGAAATAATAAAGTGTAATCTGTGTTAAGATATCGTACGATTTTGTAAAGGGAAACAAAAACTGCCCACAAATTTTAACGCCGTTTAAAATAACGCAGTAGATATACAGTTTCATTACACCAAAGATTCGTAAGCTCTGGCAAGTACAGAGTAGGCAATACACCAGCGCCTATAGAGATTACTACTGGGTTTCTGGGGAATTAGAGGAAATTTCAACTCTCAGACCCGGGAATTATTAGAGGCGGGGATTTATTAAAAAATAAACGTGTAGATTAGTAATTAAGTATGAATTAAATACCCGCACTTACTCTAGAAGTTCTTCTTATGGACTGCAGAAAGTGCTCTGTGCACGCTACTACCATTGTAGAATATGCACTTTTAAAATGTTTCTAATAACGTACCGCGGAACTATTAGAGGCGGGGGATTATTTCTAATTTTTGGGTTTTAACCAGGGAATTATTCGAGGCGGGGACTTATTAGTATATTATGTGATATTTCTGAGCTTTTAATGTTACATATACGTCATATTCTGGAATTGAGTTTGTGGTATACGTAAACAAAACGAACAATACCATTTTATTGTTTTTACAAATGTTCAAAATGTTCCATTTTTATGTTTTGAATACTAGAAATTATACTATTTAATTGTTTTTGAAAAAGTGAAAACTGTTCTATTGACACGGAGATGCTACTGACTAAAGTGGCAACGCAATCAAATTCGAAGTATTGACTATATTTGGACATAATTTGTTTTTAAAGTTAGACTGCTAGATGCTTTAATAAAATAGGCAACGAATTTAGGTGCATGCGCTTCCATTAATTCTATTTGAAAGGCGCAAACTGCACTATTTATGTTTTTTTAAATGTGCGAAATGCACTATTCACATTTTTTTCAAAGGTGTCAAATGCCTTATTTCCATGTTTATAAAAGCTCGAACATTCTGACAGTCTGTATTCCTTCAAAAACATTTGCAATTTGCATACTTTAGATACATTTACTTTGAGCATAATTTACAACTTTCTGCGACGCGTCTTAAAATGTAATAATATCTATGCTAAAGACAGCTTTCAACGCCGTTTTTTTTACCTTTACGTTTTTCTGTTAATTTCTGCGGCTATACCACCTGTTTTTTAAACGGCACAAAATGTATTATTTACATATTTTTGAAAAGGTGCAAAACGCCATATTTACATGATTTTGAAACGGTGCAAAATGTCCTATTCCATGTTTTCAAAAAGGTGCAAAACGCCCTATTTACATGATTTTGAAACGGTGCAAAATGTCCTATTCCATGTTTTCAAAAAGGTGCAAAACGACCTATTTTCATGTTTTCAAAATGTGGCTAAATCTGCTATTTATGTGTTGTTGAAAAAACGAGAAATGCCACATTTAAATATTTTCAAAAATGTGCGGAGAGAGCACATCAGTGGATTTCAACGCCGTTCAGTGTGACATGCTGGTTCTTTGAGATTAGAATGAGACAGTTCTAAATTAGCAACATCAGCATTTACTTGGTTCTGTAAGTAAAATTGAGTGCAAAATCTCCTATTTTCATGGTTTCAAAAAAGTGCAAAATTTCCTATTAGCATGCTTTCAAAAAAGTGCAAAATGTCCTATTTACATGCTTTCAAAAAAGTGCAAAATGTCCTATTTTTATGGTTTCAAAAAAGTGCAAAATGTCTTATTTTTATGGTTTCAAAAAAGTGCAAAATGTCCTATTTTTATGGTTTCAAAAAAGTGCAAAATGTCCTATTTACATGCTTTTAAAAAAGTGCAAAATGTCCTATTTACATGCTTTCAAAAAAGTGCAAAATGTTCCATTTACACACAACACATACAACACGTTTTTGAAACGGTGCAAAATGTCTTATTCACATGTTTTTTGAAAAGTAAAATGCTTTTTAAATGGTTGGAAATGATCACTGTATGAGTGCATTCAAGTAGTTCTTTTTCAAAGGCGGGAAAATATCTAATCTACAATTTGTGTAAATTAAAGATGCAAAATGGCTTACATTATTAAATGATTCCAAAAATGTGAAAACTGTACTTATTTCCGGATTCTGCCGGGTGTATTGTGAGAGCGAATTTCAACGCCGCTTAAAGCAATAGTTTATTTTCGCCAAGTGTTTGCAAAGCAGTTATGACGAACGTTTATTTCGGAAAAAATACTAAAACGGGAGCATAGCAGCGGGTTTCAAGCCTGGCGATCACCAGATTCTGTCGATTTGGCCTCCGCCCATACAACATAGTTCTCTCGTCTGTAATTTTGTACACAATTTTGACTTCGTGGAACAGATTTCGGTGAAAATGAGGACGTGTTTTTTAACTTATTTAACCCTTTCAAAACGGTAATGTGTAGTTTGACATCCTTTTGGAAATGGTAATTCCAAGTTTTGACATTTTCAAAATGTCGATTTTTCATTTTGACCTTTTTTGGATTTTTGGAACTGTTACCTAGTAGTTTTTGATTGTTTTTGAAAATTAGCTTCTTGCTTTGACCTCTCTAAAAATGGTTGTTTCTAGTTTTTTACCGTTTTCAAAATCTCATTTTCTTGTTTTGAACCTTTTTAAAGAGTTACTTACTAGTATTGAATTCTTTAAAATGTTTAAATGTTAAATTTCTGGTTTTGACTTTTTTAAATTTTCACTTTCTAGTTTTGAATGCTTTTAAATATGTTAATTTCTAGTTAGGAGCTTCTAGAAAAAGATAATTTGTAGAGTAGAGACTTTTGTAATACATTTTCTATGGTTTCTTAGTTTCGAACAAGTTTACCTGCAAAATCTGGACTGAAAAATCTACATGTTCTTGGAAGCAAGGCAAAATGTTCTATTTTTATGTTTTGAAAAGGTACGAACTGAGTTTATGTGTTTAACGGTGTGCAAAATATTCGCTTACATTATTTGAAACGGTGAAAAGTGTCCCATATACATTTCAGAAAGTCAGAAAATGGATTCGCATTTTAATTTCTTTTTTAAAGTAACAAATGTTCTCATTTACATGTTTCTGAAAACGTGCAAAATGCGATACTTGCATGTTTTTAAATAGTGCATTCAATTGTTTTGCTTTTAAGGGCGGCGAAATGTCTTATAATTTTTAAAACGATGTAAAACGCCTTACTAGTTGAAAAATTTAATGTTTAGGAAAAGCTTGTATTAACAGCAGATTTCAACGCCATTTAAAGTAAAACAGAACAATTTGATAACCAACGCCATATGATTTTCTGTGGTAAATTTTGTGGAGAAAATTTTAGAGGGAAACATTAAGTCTCTGTTAACCATTACTTTCAGTTCATAATTATTCGTCCATTTTAAACATATCGATTTTTTGAAGATATTTTTTTTAAAAATCCGTCAATTTACGTGTTTAGCACACGATAGCTGTAAATCGTAATTTTTTTTCACAATTCGTTGAAGAGTACATTATCCTAAATGCCCTTGAAAGGGAGAGTGTAGTAGCAAAATGAAGATATTTGTATTCGGAAGCTCTACAGCGTTTTTTAAAAAAAAATGGCATATTTAAATGTTCTACTTAAGGGTATTTAAAAACTGCGAACAATCCTAAAAGAATTTTTTGAACAGGTGCAAAGTGTCCTATTTACACATTTTGTAGAAGGTACAAATCGTCATTTCTCAGTGTTTTTGAAAAGATATAAAATGTGCTTTATATATGTTTTTGAAAAGATGCAATATGTCTTTTTACTTGTCTTTGAAAGGTGCAAAATGTCTTTTTCCATGTTTTTGGAAAGACGTAAAATTTTATTTTTAAATGTTTTTGAAAAAGTGAAAAATGTCGTATTGACATGCTTTTGAAAAGTTGGAAAATCTGCTAGTTTTGTGCTTTTGAAACGGTGCAAAATGTCGTACTGACGTTTTCAAAAAGGTTCAAAATCTGCTAATTTCGTGTTTTTAAAAGGGTGCAAAATGTTCTATTTTCATGTTTTTAAAAAGATACAAAATGTCGTATTGACATGTTTTCAAAAGGGTTCACAGTCTGCTATTAGCATGTTGAAAAAATGAAAAATGCCACATTTATAGGTTTTTGAAAATGTTTAATATGTTGAATTTGTATGCTTTTAAAGGGCAACAAAAGATCAAAGCATCAATGCATTCAATTAGTTATTTTTCAAAGGAAAAAAGTATTAAGTTTACAATATTTTTTATTGAAAGTACAAAATGGCTGACACCATTAAATGATTCGTAAAATGTGCAAACTATGCTAATCGCCTGCTTCTGCAGGGTTTACTGCAAATTAAAAATTCAACGCTGCTTAACATAATTATCTATTTTTGCCTTTTTTATGTTTCCAGGTCGTGGTGTCTGTTTAAGGCGGAGATTGTACTGCACAGATTGAAAGTGTGCATTACAGGGAGAGAGAGCACATAAGTGGATTACAACGCCGTTCAGTGTGACGTACCGGTTCTTCGGGGTTGGAAATTCTTCAGTTTTCGGTTAGCAACTTTATTATTTACTTGGTTCTGTCGACCTGGCCTCCGCCCATGCAACGTACTTATCAGGTATGCATTACATTTTTGACTTCGTAGAACTGATTTAGGTGAAAAATAGAACATTTCAAATATTTTTAAACGACAAAAAGACCGCAAAATCTACATGTTCTAACAAGCCCTGCAGAATGTTCTATTTTTATGCTTTTAGAAGGTACCAAGTGATTTTTTATGTGTTTAACGATGTGTAAAATAATCAATTACAACTTTTGAAACGGTGAAAAGCGTTCTATTCACAATTCATTAGGAAAAGGTTTAAAGTCTCACATTTTAATTTCTTTATAAAGGAGCAAAATGTCCTATTTACATGTTTTTGAAAAGATGCAAAATTTCATTTTTACATGCTTTCAAAAAGGCGCAAAATGTTCGTTTTAAAACGTTTCATAAAATGGCAAAAAGTCCGTTTTACATGATTTCAAAAAAACGCAAAATGTCCTATTTACATGTTTTTGAAAAGATGCAAAATGTCTTATTTGCATGTTTTTGAAAAGATGCAAAATTTCCTTTTTAAAAAAATTTAAAAAAAAAAGCAAAATGTTCTTTTTAAAACATTTCAAAAAAGTGCAAAATGTCCTATTTGCATGATTTCAAAAAAACGCAAAATATCCTATTTGTATTTTTTTAAAAGGCGCAAAATGTACTATTTACATGATTTTGAAAAGTTTTAAATGTCCTATTTACATGTTATTGAAAAGTGGTAAATGTCCTATTTGCACGTTTTTGAAAGGGTGAAAAATGTTCTTGTTTATTGTTCCTTTCAATTTTCTTTCGTACATGTTTGCAGAAAGGTGCAAGCCAATGGTGCTACTGCAGTACCTTTATAACTTTCTGAGCGATGCAAACTTTTTTCGACCTCAACGCCGTTCAAAATAATTTGGCAGTTTTTGTATTCCCTTTTGATGTAGATTGGTTACTCCTTTCATCATGGGATAACTCCATGCCAGTAACTCGTATTCAAAACCGCAACAACATTTTAGTTTCTAAGAAAACATTTTTGAAAAATTTGGAAAAGTGAAAATAATGTCTTACTCTACATTTTTTTAAAACATTAGAAAAATGCTTAAGTACGGTTTGCATTGCTTCAAAAAACTTGCTATAAGTAGTACAATGTAATTACTTTTTTTGCACAGCATCGTGGAGTGTACGGTTTTAGAAAGTAAAATATGTCCTATTTACATGATTTCAAAACAGTGCAAAATAGAACAGATTTCGGTGAAAATCAGGACGTGTTTTTCAACATATTTAACCTTTTCAAAATGGGATAATGTGTAGTTTGACATCCTTTTGGAAATGGTAATTTCAAGTTTTGACCTTTTTCAAAATGTCGATATTTCGTTTTGACCTTTTTTTGATTTTTGCAAGTGTTACTTACTATAGTTTGTGATTGTTTTTGAAAATTAATTTCTTGCTTTGGCCTCTCTGAAAATGGTGATTTTTAGTTTTGACCGTTTTCAAAATCTCATTTTCTTGTCGTGACCTTTTTTAAAGAGTTACGTACTATGTAGTATGGAATTCTTTAAAATATTAACTTTTGGTTTTGACTTTTTTGAAAAGTGTCACTTTTGCTAGTTTTGAATGATTTAAAATAAGCTAATTTCTAGTTTTGAGCTTCTAAAAAAAGAGTAAACACTTTTGTAATGCATTTTTCCACGGTTTCTCAGTTTCAAACAAGTTAAACTACAAAATCTGGACTGAAAAATCAACTTGTTCTTAGAAGCTAAGCAAAATGTTTTCTATTTTTATGTTATGAAAAGCTACGAACTGAGTTTTTGTGTTTAACGATGTGCCAAAATGTTCTCATGCATCTTTTGGAACTATGAAAAAAGTCCCATTTACATTTCGGAAAGGTTCCTAGTTTCACATTTATATTTCTTTTAAAAAGTACCTAACAAAATTTCTAATTCGATTGTTTCTGAAAAGGGGGGCAAAATGAGATATTTGCACGTTTTTGAATAGACAACTGTTTTAATTTACAACTTTTTCCATGAAAGTCAAGAGTTTAGTAGCAAAATGAAAAAATTTGTATTCGAAAGCCATACAGTATTTTTTTACAAAAAATGGCATATTTAAATGTCCTACAAGTGAGAGTGTTCAAAAAATGCGAATTGTCCTATAATCATTTTTTAAACAGGTGCAAGGTATCCTATTTACATATTTTCTAAAAGGGGCAAAACGTCATTTCTCAGTGTTTTTGAAAAGTGGCAAGATATACTATTTACTGGTTTTTGAAAGGCGCTAAATGTCTTTTTTACGTGTTTTGAAAAAGGTGCAAAACTTCCTTTTTAGATGTTTCTAAACATGTGAAAAAGGATCTATTTATATCTATTCGAAAAATGAAACTTGTTCTTTCTGTATGTTTTTGAAAAGTTCAAAATGTACTATTTACATGTTTTTTGAAAAGGGTAAAATAGCTTATTGAAGTGTTTTTAAAAAGGTGCAAAATGTCCTATTTGCGAGTGTTTGAAAAGGTGCAAATCGATGGACTTGCATGTTTTTTAAAGTGTGGTAAATGTTTAGTGTATCAGCGCATTAAATAATGTATTTTCCAAAGATGGGCAAATGTCTTCTCTACTGTTTTTTCTTAGTTTACAAAAGTTGCCAAATAGTTTACAACATTAAAAGTTTCCTAAAAGGTGCATACTGTACTTATTTCCTGCTTCTGCCAGGTTTATTGTAACAGCGAAATTCAACGCCGTTCAAAGTGGTAGATAATTTCGTCCAAATTATTATTTAATGGATCGTGGGCGTAGAATGTTGAACAGAGAATGAAAATAGCAGTGAATTTAAACGCCGTTTAATGTTATGCGCTGGTTCTTGAGGGACTGCTTGTAGAAAGTTTGGCTTTTTTGTCACCAGTGCAGTGGTCTGTCAATTTGGCCGACCCCCATACAACATAGTTCTTGTGCATATATTACATTTTTGACTTCGTAAAACTGATTTAGTTGAAAAATAGGACGTCCTTTTTTAATATTTTTAAACTGCAAAATTTGTATGTTCTAAGATGCTCTGCAGAATGCTTTCTATTTTTATGTTTTTAGAAAATGCCAAGTGAGTTTTTATGTGCTTAACGATGCGCGAAATATACATAATATATTGAAATGGTGAAAAGCGCTGTATTTACATTAACGAAAGGTTCAAAGTCTCATATTTTCATTTTTTTTATAAAGGAGTACAATGGCACATTTGCTGGTGTTCCAAAAAGCTCCAAAACTCAAATTTACATGTTTCTGAAATGCGCAAAATATCCGTTTACATGTTTTGTAAAAAGTGCAAAATGCTGTTTCTACGTGTGTTTAAAAAGGTGTAAAGTGTTCTGTTTACACGTTTTCAAAAGGGTTCAAAGTGTCCTTTCCGCATGTTTTTGAAAAGGTGCAAAATGCTACATTCACACACGTTTTTGAAAAAGGGCAAAATGCCAGATTTACACGTTTTTTAATAGGTGCAAAATGCAATATTCACGCGTTTTTGAAAAGGTGCAAAATGCTATATTGACACGTTTTTGAAAAAGTGCAAAATGCTATATTGACACGTTTTTGAAAAAGTGCAAAATGCTATATTGACACGTTTTAAAAAAAAAGTGCAAAATGCTGTGTTCACACGTTTTTGAAAAAGTGCAAAATGCTGTGTTCACACGTTTTTGAAAAAGTGCAAAATGCTGTGTTCACACGTTTTTGAAAAAGTACAAAATTCGATATTCACACGTTTTTGAAAAAGTTCAAAATGCTATATTGACACGTTTTTGAAAAAGTGCAAAATGCTATGTTTACACGTTTTTGAAAAAGTGCAAAATGCTATGTTCACACGTTTTTGAAAAAGTGCAAAATGCTATGTTCACACGTTTTTGAAAAAGTGCAAAATGGTATATTGACACGTTTTTGAAAAAGTGCAAAATTCTATACTCACACGTTTTTGAAAAGGTACAAAATCCTCTACTTGCTTAATTTTTTAAAAGTACATAAAATGCATTGTAAATGGTGGCAGATTAGTGTACTAGTGTAATCAAGTATGTAGTTATTTTTCAAAAGCGGGAAAATATCTAATCTACGAATGTTGTAAGTAAAAGATGCAAAATGGCTTACAACATTGAATGATTCCAAAAATGTGAAAACTATACTTTTCCCCGGGTTCCACGGGTTGAATTGTGAAAGTGAATTTCAACGCCGCTTAAAGTAATACATTATTTTTGCCAATAGTCTAATACACTGATTAGAGAGTGCGTCTTTCGGCGGCAGAATCTACTAAAAAATAAAAAGCATGGCGGGAAACAACGCCGTTTAATGTTATTTCGTTGTTACAAACCCACACAGCAGCAAGGCTGGCCTAGTCTAGTCGGACTAGACTAGCGGACTAGCGACTAGACTAGACTATTCGGCTTTTTTGGCCGGTT
>JAQFZC010007839.1:0-10788 GCA_034695205.1 Dicyrtoma fusca | reverse complement strand
TGCTCTATTTTTACTGTAATTTTGAGTTTTTAACCACTTTTTTGAAGAACCGAAATCTCGGTTCTTTGAGGCCTTTGAAACCGGTTTTCGGTTCCGGTTCTTTAGCCCGGGTAACCCGAGTCCCGGTTCCGGTTTGGGTCCGGTTCTGTAAACCCTAATAATTTTACATTTCACATGGAGGTACATTTAAAATTACTTATTATTACACATTTACACTTACATTTATGTACGTTTCAGTACTCTCCACACATCTCACATTTCAAATCCAAGTACGTCTTAAATACCTCAATATTTTACACGTACACTACATTACAAATTCATATTCACAATTCAATGTTTCCTTGCTACTTAAGATTCCACGAATTCTATAATCTTTAACTCCAAGCCATCACTTCTCAAATGTTAAGTACTAATTGATGGTTGTAACCTTCATATCTATTCACTTTTAAATGCAATGAATTTAAATTTACACATTTAACTTACCACTTCCTCATCCTCGGAATTCCAATCGGCCATGCCGTCAGAATCTTATTCTAATTTTTCAAATTCCTAAAGCTGGTGTACTTGCTACTTTTTCCCGAATCTAAAACTCCCTTGAATCTAACCCAACAGTAGCTTCTGATCACTCCGAGACAGAACACTGAAATCAAATTTTCATACTCACGCAGCAGAGTTGCAACCACCCACTCACTCTAGAATACATACATAACTAAACTCATAGTTGATAGTACTTACTTTTTCAACTTTCCTCTCTTTCTAAACTAAACTTACAATAATTAAATCACGAATTCGGCGGAAACTAAACTACTGAATTGATCATGTATTTTGTTTTGTAATTTGGTGGCCATCGTCTATTTAACTTCATTTACTAACTTTACTTCAATTTATTGCACCTGCCATAAAACTTGTAAGTTAGGACACTGTAAGTCTGTCTTCAACTCACTTCAAAATTTCACTCTCTCTTATTGGAACTGCATCTTAACAGTAATATTGACTCGTTTTTGAAAAGTTGCAAAAGGTTCTGCTTATATATTTGTGGAAGAATGCATGCCATACAATACTGATCATCTTTATAATAAAATCCTGTGAAAATATAAATAATGATAAATAAACCGAATTCTCATTCCTTAACTGTGGGATGAAGGATTCTGATCTTTATTGCTTTATCATTGGGTTGGCAGACGTAACATGCATAATATGCAGATACCTGTCAACGAACAGCCAGTGTATAATTTCGTAATTTGTCATTTATGTTGGCCTCATTCGTACACCTATTGTCTGTTGGTTGAGCAGTGCTTTTATGTACAACCGTTTGCTGATTAAACACAGCATTTTGCTGTCGTATGATTTCACTCTTTCACTCACTAGTCAGAATGCGCATTTTGAATTTTCTATGAAATTCTACGGGTAAATGCATCACACTTTGAATGAGACCATTTGTATTTCCATTTCAATGGAATTTCGTGAAATACCAAATACGAGTAATTTGTCAATTAGAATTATAATTGTGTATGATAAATCCGAAGAAAATGAATGGACCGTTTCCGGTGTGGTCGAACGGAATGGCAGAGCTGCAAATACAAATACAAGAAACAGAGCTTGGGGTCAACCATAAATTATGCCCTTATTAATTTGTAGAAAATTTTGCCCTTCTAGTTTCATAATTTTGGTATTCGCTTATAATAATACCATGAATACCATAATATGACGTAATTTATGAACGTTCCCTTATACTTTCCCAATGGAATGCCATCCCGCTCACACTTCCATTTCCTCTCTTTTCAATCTGTGTGCATTTCGCGTTCCTTTCATCTTCCCACGTGTTCTGTCATTTGTACTCCATCCAGGACTGAATGATATTTTGACGTTGACTTTTGCTTTGTTTTATTTTGGTTTCCATATGAACGGATGAAATCCTTTTGATTTGGGTAATGGTGGTGGTGGTGGCTCAAAAGTTGTGGGGAGGGAAGGCTTGCAATTCAAAGTTGCATGCATTCGGCTGATTGTGTGAGTTGACTGGGATAAATATTTAAAAGAAGCATAACTGTTGGGAAAGGGTGTTGTGGGGAGAATGGCTGGAGAGTGTGATTTATTTATTAACGGACATTTGCATTGTGATTGCGGGTAACCTCATTTAGATAGGCAGCTGCATTCCCTCGCTTTCCCTTTCTTTCCATCCCAACTTTCATTTTGATTTGGAAATTAAAATATGCTTCAGCTCACCGTAGTAGTAGTTTGAATTTCAATCCCAGACGAGCCGTCCACCGTCCCCTGTCCAAAGTCATTGATTCTGCTTTCGTTTT
The DNA here is from genome assembly GCA_034695205.1 of Dicyrtoma fusca. Taxonomy (NCBI): domain Eukaryota; kingdom Metazoa; phylum Arthropoda; class Collembola; order Symphypleona; family Dicyrtomidae; genus Dicyrtoma; species Dicyrtoma fusca. The sequence goes on along the minus strand of JAQFZC010007839.1, from coordinate 8,485 downwards.
TGTTTCCGGATGGATTCTCAATTTTCATTGTAGTGGACTGAGAGGCAGTGAAAAAAGAAAACAAAGGGATGAATGCTTGCAATTAATGGCTAAAAACATTTCGTCTTTATACGAATTCCTCAGCTAGGCTCCAAGTCAAAATTCTATTTTACCTTTTTTTGAATTTTAGAATGGCAGAATTGGCTTCGTTGGTTGTTTCTATTATAGCTATCGCTTAGTCAGGTGAAAAATAATTTTGAAAATCGACGCTACTTTTTTCGTATTGGAAGATCAACTAAGTAGACAGATTTGTAATAAAATCGATCCGCGATGCACCTTCCTTTACGTCAGACCTCATGGCATTGTTGAAGAAAATATTGCATTTTGCTGAAGGCTTCAGAACTTGCTTCTGAACTCTTTAAAAGAGCTAAGGAAATAGGAAATGATTGGAGCTTCTCTCGTCTAATCTTTCTTTCCTCTTCCTTGACTTCCTTTGGGTTGTAGGTTAGCTTCTTTGCCGTCAGCTTTGAATTTGTGTCGTGTATAATGTGTTGCCCTCATGGCTCATTGTCATTGCTGTGGAGCCCAACGCTCTTTTAACGGATATTTCTTTTTATCCCAAAGAATGTATTTCTCATCCCTTCGTCGCTCCCACTGTCCATTCTATTCTTGCGTTGCGTTGGTGTATCAGTATTCAATTTTATTTTGCTCACAATCAATAAATGCCAGTAAACTCGTGCATATGTCATTCCGGTCCTGGCTCAATGAACCATTGAAAAGGATTTAAAATATTTTTAATACACTTGCAACTTCCTTTGTAGCGTTTGTATGCATGTGTGTATAGAGAGATAGAGGGAAGAAGGAAATAATGGATTTATCAGTGCTCTGTAATTCTAAAAAAGGTGGCTATGGCTTCTATATTAAATTCCTTGCAGGCAAAAAGGACATACAGTAATCTGCACAGGAGGAATTCTAAAGTGTAGGCGTATGTAAAGAGTCAATCTTCAAAATTGAAAAATTCTTGAAAAGTGTCCTTTTTATAATCCAAATTCATAAGAATTTATTTGTAAATTGACGATTTTTGTTGAAACTGAAAACTAACCAAAATGCTTTGAAGATATGCTTTATTTAAAACTGACTTGTAATCGGCTACGTCAAACGATTAGTGAAAACGTCTTTTTACACTCATCATTACCCGTTAGCTGTTAGCCTTGGAATTTTTGGACCGTTGCGTTGCCGTTAGCAACCGTCGAGCAGCTTACTGTGGTTAAGGCTAAAAGGGAAGACCAAGGTTTATTTGACAGGGTCTTATCTCCTCCACTAATATTATCTTAGCGGAATGGAAATGGAAATGAAGGTGGAAAAGTTATAGAAGCGAAAGAAGCTTATCATGAAAAATTGAAGCCATAGCAAAATATGCACAGCCGAAGCAATGAGCACCTGTAGCTGTCTCCTTCCTCATCTTCTTTTGGATCTTTCCGTCCGTTTTTTCTAAACTGATTCTCATTTGAGGCATTTTCAACCCAACAACGCAATGGTTGCTATCTTTTTTTAAGCGAATTTCTCTTGTTCAAAATTTTCTGTAATCTCAGTAGAGTCCAAAATTAAGTTCAAATGCATATTTCTTTATAAAATTAACACATTTTGGCCGTCCTTACTTTTCAAAATGTCTAATTTTTGAATTGAACTATCAAAACAGCTGTCCTTTTTTTTAAACGTACTTTTTTGAAAAGCTATTTCCTTTTTTTAAAAGATATCTTTTCTAAATCCCTTGTTGCACAAGTCAGTTTGCTTTAAAAACAGTTATAGTTTCTTTGAAGATGTAAGGTTTCCCCAAAGCCGTGTTTTCAAAATTCCATTTATAAAATGTTAATTTTATTGGCAATTATTTTTTCAAAGAGTGTAGTTTCTAAAATGCACTTTTAAAAATGTGATTTTTAGATAAATTTAGAAATTTATCTTTCAAAATACAGTTTTCAAAGTTAAATATTTGTAAAATTGTGTTAGTAATTAAAAAATCCGAAACCTGATAGGTAATCTAATTTTTAGTTTTGATAGAACATTTTGGTTTTGTAGAATTCCCACGTGTTTTTACCCGTTTTTTTTGTGCCCGAAATAGTTTGCATGTTTTAGCGTTGCGTGTTTCTAGTTTGAGTTTATGGGCGGTTATTGTTCGTTGGTGTGGTGTTGTGGTGTCCTTGTAGAAACATTTCTGGGTTGCGTCATAGGGTTGACATGATGATAACGACTGGGGTATTTTATGTTATGGGATCTTCCCCATCCTCCCATCTGGGTCGGTTAGGTAGATTCTTTGGGCTTTCTCTGTTCTGGAGATGGACGGGGTTTTTGAGGGCAGACGGAGAAGGAGATTGAGATTGAAATTATGATGAGGATGGAATTGATTTAGGCGAGAGAGAGAGACAAGGAGATGAGTCGTGTTCAAGTTGAACTTGAATCCAGATAAGAGCTTTTATCATAAATTCCCATCAAAACTCATCTTCCGTCCTTTTCCTTCCTTCACCCATTTTCCCTTTTTACACTCACACAGCCCAAAAGCACCTCTCGATAAGAAGGGGTCTCCAACAAATTACATTCTCTTCCAATATATTTTTAAATTTCCTGATGCCTTCATATTTGCTCGCAGATTTATAAAATTATGCAAGTTTTTAAAACTAAAATTCATGCTGTTTTACGCTTTATGAAATTACATAGGCATATACACGAGATTTGGCACCATTTAGAAAAATCGTATTTTTCAGTTTTAGCATAATGCATATTAAACAAGTATCTTAGGTACATATTTCAGGCATTTAACATATTTGAAATAGATAAAGTAACTTAGCGTTTATGTTTCCTACAAATTAACATTTTCGATACAGTCACAATAAGAAATTGACACTTGTCATGGTCAAAACTAGAAATTAACCCTTTTTAAAAGTCAAAACTAGATATTAACACTTTTCAAAAAGGTCAAAACTATAAATTAACACTTTTTAAAATGGTCAAAACTATAAATTAACACTTTTTAAAATGGTCAAAACTAGAAATTAACACTTAAAAAAAGTCAAAACTAGAAAGTAACACTTTTTAAAAAGGTCAAAACTATAAATTAACACTTTTTAAAAAAGTCAAAACTAGAAAGTAACACTTATTAAAAAAGTCAAAACTAGATATTAACTTTTTTTAAAAAGGTCAAAACTATAAATTAACACTTTTTAAAATGGTCAAAACTAGAAAGTAACATTTTTTTAAATGGTCAAAACTAGAAATTAACACTTTTTAAAATGGTCAAAACTAGAAATTAACACTTAAAAAAAGTCAAAACTAGAAAGTAACACTTTTTAAAAAGGTCAAAACTAAAAGTTAACACTTTTTCACAGTTCAAAGCTGGAAAGCTACGTTTTCAAAAAATTGAAATATGCCAAAGTAGATATACTAGGGTTTCGAAAGGTTTAAAAACCTACATACATGTCCATTAATCTGAATTTGAGAACCCTTAACCACTTATATACATGTATGTAGCGCGAGCATTTTTTAATTGTTTAAAACTTGTATTTGCATACAGAAATCTCGCCTCTTTTTCTATTTAAAACCGCATGTTGGTCCCTGCTACAAACTTAGATGAATTTAAAAAACGTTTGGTGAATTGCACGCAATCTGTTACTTTGGTCTGTGCTGTCATAAAAATTTGGCATGTGGAGGTGACAAAAGTTGTGGTGTAATTTTTGGTAGGTTCCTTTATTCCCCTACAGAGCTTGCTTTTTTGTTCTCTATACCTATACGGACTAGTCTGGGCTATGACTAAGAATAGATATAGAGTTTGGCTTGTACATGTATATTACGCATTAAGTAGATGGAGGAGTGTGGTGTGGCTGTTATGCAATTTTGGCTGTCGTTTTGGATGTCCTTGTCCTTGTCTTTTTGTCTCAGGTTGTGATTCTCTGTGGAATGGAATTGAACTCTAAAGTGGGGTCGTCGTTGAAGGTGGCAGAGATTCTGCGGCCAGCGTGCCATTGTGGTTGAGATGAGAGCAGACGGAGACATTTGGGAAAGTGCTTGTGGGAGAGGAAGATAAGAGGCCAGGAGACAAAGACGACACAAAAACACCCGAAAAAAGGAGAACAAAGTCAAATTGAAAATTTCCATATTTACTTTACACTCCCCACATAAATTCACGAACAATGCTCACAATCAGATGCTAATGCTCTAGTGCTACACTGGCCTACAGTTAAAGAGGCACCTGCTATACAGTACTGCACTATGTAATAACTTACACAAAGTTGTAGATACAATGCTTACATACCTATGTATGTTATACAAAGACGTTAAAAGTGTAGTACAAGCTAAAGCTGCTTCTAAAGTGACATAAATGCACGTTACTTTAAGTCTAGTTTGAAAGTAAAAAAAGCTATCTACGCGTGTTTAAGGTCCTAATTTCCAAGCCAGACTTTTGGCAGATGTTTCAATACGACGCTTTGTATTGTTTTATAAAGTTTTTTTTATTGCATTTCGCATATGTATTTGTTTGCTAAAATACATGCCGTATATTATGACCTTTTAGACACCCGGGATACTAACGCCAGGTTGACTGGACAGTATTTGAGCACCGGTGTTTACCTATTACAAAATCTGAAATTTTCTGCCCTTTGGGAGTGTAATTAATGATTACAGACCATCCTTGACTTGGCGCTCGATTTGAACGCACCAAAAAACTTAGGTTCTGGTATAGAAAAAAGATAAATTTTTAACTGGAAAAAGAAGAAAAAGTTAAATTACGGTGAAAACAAGCTAAAACAGAAACAGAAATTTTTGAGAGTCATGCTAACATAAAAAACAACGAGTTAGTCACTAAATTGAGAAAGCAGAGACGGAAAGCAAGAGCTTGTGCAAGATTGGAACGAAGACGAGTGGAACTTATAGGCTGTACTGTGATAATACATAACAAACTCAAAAGCCCGAACCAGCAGAGGAATTGATTCCTAGAAATATTTGGTAAATCAAAGGCTGGAGCTAGTTATCGGGCAGGAGACAAAGGCAAGTTCTTTGAATTCAGATAAGAAATAACCTATAGAAAATAAAATAGAAGTAAAAACTAGACAAATAAAAGACAAAATACATACAGAGGAATATTTGTGCTTTCATCTGAACATGCCTGTGACATACCCATACTCAAAGGAATGGGCTCTAAGTTTGGAGGTAAAACTTGAGAGAATACATGAAGACGCGAAAAAATACGTTAAAGACGTGACTGACCTAACGGAGATACAAAGCAGGAGGACGGATGAGATGATAAAGCAGACGAAAATGTTCGAAATGCAAATCCAGAAACAGCTCACACTAACAAAAACTGTTGAATCGTTGAAGGTAGATATGGCGCTTAATGAGGAAAGAAAAAGAACTAGTGACTCAGCTAAAGAAGAGTAAAATAGAATGTAATCAAGCAGCTGATTTTGAAAGAAGACATAATGTCATTATAAGTGGAATAGGTGAGAAGGAAGAGACAGCAGAGGACTTCAGAGCAAACGTGAAGAGCACTGTTGAAGAAGACCTGAAGAATAGGCAAGATGCAAAGCAAAATGGGTCGAAAGACAGTAGTGACTTTCAGTAAAATGAGCGACAGCCACCTAATACTAAACAGAAAGATAGCACTGCGGGAAAGAAAAGGCAAACCGATCTACATAAATCCAGACCTTCCCGAGGAAATATGTCAACGTAAATTCAAAGAACGAGAAGCCCGAAGAAAAGAATTGACTCAGAAGGAACAACGACAAACTCCGCAAACAGATCAGAACTAGCGCAGCACAACAACAAATATCCAAACAGTACCCAATTTTCAACACAGCTAAACGGACAATCACTGCTTCAGAACACCTCGAAATCAGAAAAAAGCTTCAAACTCCTCTTAGAAGAAAGAAAATACGATAAAGAAGAAGTAATAATCGCCATCCCTAAATAAATCACAACACCCACAATAATTTATATTTAGCTATGGTAACTATGAACTGCACAATTTAAACATTTCTTGATAATTTTAAATTACGTAAAGAGGTCAAGCCAAGGATCACACACCATTTACCACTTTTTTGTATTAATTTGATATTGTAATTTGGAATTGTGGGATACACCCACCGAGTGTATGGACCTACATGATCAGATCGCTCGTAACAATGAATAAAATTATTATTATTATTATTTAATGATTACAGACCCGGCTGCTATTTGAGACCCGGAAGCTATTAAAAAGTCTAGGCTCAAGACCCGAACACAATTTGAGCCCCGGTGTCTAAAAGGTCATACGCCATAAAATATCCTTCTGGGAAGTGGTTATGTCGTAATAGGTTACTATGTGTAACAAACGTATATTAGGTATATAGCTAGAGCTACATATATCGGTAGTGCTCTCTATAAACTTATAGTACGTTTCTTGTCCTATGATAACATGCATATTTTTAGTAAAACGACAAAATTTCATTTTGCACTGTATAATTTAAGGCTTCCCATGGACATCGTAAATTGCCTGGTAGGTGTTTCAGGTCCTCTTTTTGCATCTTGTAGGTTGGCTTGAAGTGCGGTAAGTGGTTGCACAAATAGAAGATTGAGAAAAGGTCAGCTCTGTAATAATGGCAAATCCCAATTTTTATTATTATTGTTATTACTGCAAGCTTGTCTTTTACACTAATTTTATTTAGGGCTAACTTTAGTGCTACCGTGTTGAAAATATTAAAAGGGTGAAGCTGAAAAATGAATGGACGATATAATAATTCATACTATATCTGTAAATCATTTAGTATGCTTTTATGGTGCAGCACAATAAATATACCCGCAGTACATATGTACGTAGTGTCTATGTAATGCATGTGAACTTGATTGCGTCGGCCCCGCTCATAATAATTCAATTAATCTTTTGTTAAAAGCGTCCCCCTGTATCCTTTGTGTATGTACCTACCTAGGTTCAAAATAAATTATACTAAATTGCAAGTCATTTAAATCCAAACCTCACGATACTTAATATATGCTGTGGCCCAAACTCAAAACTGTAATCTACACACTATTTCTCTATCGTTTTACTCTCCTTGTCCGCAAGCATTCTTCTTGGCTTACAAACTGACAAAAATGGAATGTTTGAAAAGTGTGACAAAGACTGGAAGATGTAGTTCAAAATATTTTTGGAACAAAGAAAGACAAACTAAAAGTTTTGAGAGACTTTTTGGAATGTGTTGCCATGTGTCATGCGGGCTTCCGGGTTGTGAGGAGTTTAACAACAAAACACAGTCGGATGAACAGAACTACGTCTATTTGATCTTTCATATGTTACGTCGTTGAAGTTGACCCTTGAAAAAAAGCGTCAGATAAATCCTTTTGTTGATACAACGTGGGATGTAATTATTGAAAGGACCCTCTAAATATAAAGTCAGAGCCTTAAAGCAAGTCAAAGTCAAAGAATATTATTACAAAAGTGCGTTACAAATATGCACGCAGGGAGTCCTGAGAGTGCCCGCGAGAAGGGAAAGTAGAAGGGAAAGGAAGGCCAAAGAAAAAACAAATACACGAGAAAAGTTTAACTTTGAATCTTAAGATTAGTCTTGAAGATTGTTCTTGTGTAACTTTCCTATTTCGTTTTATGTATCAAATACAGATACAAAAGTATGCATTATACGCAGAGTCAGAATTTGAAGTCTTTCAACATTCTTTCATACATATGTGCATGTTTTGAGGCCACAGCTGGGAAGCTAGTCACTTTTCTTATTGTGTATAGCTTTGTATTTTCACACGCATCAAAGGAAACTGATACAAGTTTCACATACAGGAGCCGATTTAAAGCAAAAACACGAAGAAAAAAGGGGCTTTGAAAAATGTTTCAAAATCTTACTCTGCAGACGTCTAATTATTAAACTATTCGACACTGGTAAACCAATAAAAAATGCTTTCTAAAAGTGCTATTCTACTAATTCTACATAAATCCGCTTTTGCAAAAAAATTCCAAACAAGTAACTAACGTTTTCAAAAAGATCAAAACTGGAAATTAACATTTCCAAAAAGGTCAAAATTGGAAGTTAACATTTTCAAAAAGGGTAAAAACTAAAAACAAAAAGGGTACCTAAACTATTCCGCGCTCAGATCCTAGTCCAGGGAAAGAATGCTTTACAAAAGTGTTCATTCTACAAATTACAGCAAGTTTAAAATGGTCAAAGAAATAGCATTTTTAAAACGGTAAGTATAAGTAACGATTATTTAAACATTCCAAACTTGTAATTAACAATCTTTTAGATGTTAAGGCTAGAAATTAACAATTTAGAAAACCTTTTCGAAACGGCAATGTACTTAGTTTTGAATGTTTTTGAAAACGGCATTTCTAGATTTTGACCTTTTGAAAGTTTTACTTTGGAGTTTGTAAGACCCCGGATTTGTATAGTGACCGTGAGAGACACCTAGTCTCCACCGTGCGGAGCAATTTCATGAGGAAACTCCCTTCCTCAGGAAATTGATCCGCCAAATACAAACCCGC
>JAQFZC010007838.1:0-10789 GCA_034695205.1 Dicyrtoma fusca | reverse complement strand
TTGATTAACCGTTGTCACTGGAGAAAACAGGGGGTACCACAGTTACAAGACGACCACAGTTAGAAGCCTTTACCCTAAGGTTGTATAATAAATAACATATCATAATGTTAGTAAATGTACCGTATTTATTCCAATCCCCCAACTCCCGGGGGAATTATTTCTATTTTTGTTTTTACTTTTCAGGGGAGGGAATTATTAGAGAGGGGGAGTAATTAGAACGGGGGAATTATTCGAAGAAGTACGGAAAATTAGAGAAAACTCGTGTTAAAATGAAAATGACACATTCCATTGCTTATTTTTATGAATAGAATAGTAATTTTGTAAACTAGTTTTTGTGTTTTCAGATCAAAAATAATATTTTGCAATAATACATAAATTCCTATTCCAAAACATATTTGAAATGTATTTTTGTGCTGCATTATAAATCCATAAAAGCTTTAAGTTGATGCAATGAAACCAAAGTTGAAAGTCAAAGTCTTAGTAAACAAATTACTTACATGTAGGTGCTTAAGTATAAGATTGTTGTTGTTGTTCATCGCTGCGCTGTAGTTGTGAAATACTTAAGAATGTAATAAATAACAATAAGCAAAAGTGTTTCTCTAACTACCTGTTCACATAAACCTTAGGCTTTGACTGTCTACTGCAGCCTGCAGCAAATACTTGACTGACAAACAGCGGTCAGTCACGAAGGATAATGAACATGAACATCATCCCTTGTAGTTAAATTAGACTTGTGAGTGAGAGGTACCTATGAACCATTTTGCCTAGTGCACTTTAATCTTCACTTTCAAAAGATAAACGTAAATATTACGCAATGCACGCAACTAAACTTGCGAGCGACGCAAAAAGTGGCCTCGCACCCCACATAAGACTTTAGTTGTAATTACACGACATGCAACTATCATTTTTGTTTTTGTTTGATAACATACACCAGTGTGCAACCTACCTGTCCGTACATTTCTTACAAAAATCCCAAGTCTATTTTGGCATGCTTTAATAGTAATGGCAAAGTTTTGGCTTTGATAGTGACAGTGACAACGACAACCACAAGTCAACCAGTTGCTGATGTTACCATAAACTTAACACGTTTAAATAAAATACTTCTTTGTATGTTCAATTCAGTTAAAATTTTCTGTGCGCTTAATAAGTTTTAAACATATTTTGTGCATCAAAACAATATTATTACTCAACGGAACTAATTATGGAATACGAAAACATATTACACTGTCGAACAACCCGGACGATAAGGAGATATACGCGTGCAAGCTTTTTCAGATGTTCCACTGTTATTCTTTTCAGTGTAATTCAGCTGGTTAATTATTCCGGTAAGTTGGACTTTTATGTTTGCATAACTGCTTTGAATCGTTATTTAATTTAGTTATTAATCTTTTAAAACAATTAGTAAATAATTGCATCGTATACTCTATACACTAATTACCCATTGCTAGAATTATTACTTTTAGGCTATTTAGATACGTATTGCGTATTCAATCATCATAATCATCATATATCAATCATAATTTTTTCAGATTGCCAACGGCCAAATTTTGAAGCAAAGGACAAGCAACCCTACAATTACTACCGGGTTGAGAACGACCCTGATCAAGTCAAGCCAGACACTATTACCCAGGAAAATTTGTTTGGGTGGCTCAACTTAAAAAATTCTGTAAAATTTAAACTGTGGACAAGGTAAGAGAGACTTCCTAATTACGTAAGCATGCGCGTTAATCCTAATGACATCTTTTTTCTACACTTTATCATAATTTGCGGGTTTGAAGAAAAAGTGTTCATGTAAAAATACTTGTACGTTTATTTATATTTTGTTGCATTGAAGCCTATCTACCGTAAACGCTCCAATAGAGCCCCAGGTGCTCTATTTAAAATTGTATGTCGTAGGTTGGGGCTCTATTAGAGAGTGGGGTTCTATTGGAGAGTGTTGCTCTATTCAAAATTCCCGCATAACATAGTGCTGTTTTATGCAGCCCCATGGGGCTCTATTGGAGAGAGGGGCTCTGTTATAATTTTTCATTCGTAGCATGGGGCTCTATTAGAGAGTTGGGCTCTATTAGAGAGTGGGGCTCTATTGGAGCGTTTACGGTAATTACATTTGCATTGGATGTAAAAGTAGGTTGGCAATAATTATTCAAAGTTCTCAAAATCTTGACATTGTAAATATCCATGCCATGAAATGTTGAAGTAATATTTCCCTTTTGAATGTAGGTGTTCTGAGTGAGCTGCGTTTGGCATGTGCAATGTTTGTATCATAAACTATAAACACAATTAGCATGACATTTGTATGCATGCGTATTCGCACGACATAATATGCAACCGATTTGTATACCTATTTTGTTTTAATATGTATGTAGTAAAATAACTGACGAAAAGTTAGACCAATGTGGATTATACATACTTACTGTTAGTTTAGCATATAATTTATCACTGCAGCATGCATGCAGATTAAAATAATTAACACTTTTAAATCTCATTCAGACAATTCACATGGGTAATAAATGACAAACAAAAGTTGACTAATGGACCAATAACTCAACGGAAAGTGTTGATTGTTGATTATTATCTTAATCTACGTAAATCAGTTACGTACTGTATTGTACTAAAAATGTTTCGAAAATTCGAAAACGCCAAACCCATCCTGTTTCTACCAAGCATTAAGTCGCAGATAAATATAAATAGGTACAAAGACGTATGTACGTATTCTGACTCTTTCTAGGAATCTAAAGCTCAATCGGACAAAGCGAACCAATCTTCAATGCAAAAATACTTATAAGGCTCCGCCAGTCTGCACCCCTTATGCCTTACCCTTTCTTTACTTAAATCTATAAATCTGCCTACATATGTATCTTTAACTTTATTAGTAACTTTAACATTTAGCCAACTGATCACCAAGAGGTTGCGGCTACTCCAGCATTTAAGCTGGGTATGAGTAGGCTTGTCACGAGTAAATTCGTCACTGCAGTAGACCGGTCTCCAGTAAAACAGTCACTCCGGAGTAGCCGTCCCTGCCGAAAACATGTTACCAGGCAATTTTCATTACTAAAGTAAACGTGTCACCACTGCAATCCGGTCATCAAAGTAAATTCGTCACGAGTCAAATGGTCACATCCAATCTTTTGGGTAGACACCTTCAGATGTACCATCAGACTTGCTCCTTCTGCAACACTAGTCATAATTTTTTTAAGCTTACAAAAATTAAGCGCATACTTTGCTCTGATACTTTCATTTCAACCTAATACAAGGTATTATAATTTCTCGTTATTATAGCCCAAAAAAGCAATTCATTAAATCAAAAATAGGAAGGTAAATAATAATAACTGAGCAGGGCTAATAAAAATTTTTGCAAAATAGTTTTTTCAAAAGTGCTGGTTTTGAAAAATTGTTCTTTTCATGAGTTCTTTCGTAAAAAAGTTGTTTTTTTGAAAATTGATATTTTTGAAAATATCATTTGAATTGAAAGGCAGTTGAGGAAACAATAATTTACAGTTTTTGGGTCAATCCATTAGCACAAAATACGAAAAATGAGTATTTAAAGTGTGTACGAAGTTTTCATTATTAAACCTGGTATAACGGCAATTTAATTATTTTTTACCACGTAATTTTTGTTGGTTTACTAGCTTGTGACCTAAAAATTAACGTGAGTGGATTTCCGCTTTTAAATATAACGGTAGCGCGTTTTATTGTTACTGCGCTCAAAACCAGGAAGCTACTATAATTGAGAATGCTCTTTGAGCAGTGATGTAGTGTGTTTGCAGTTGTGAGGGGGTCTTAATGACAAGTAATTAACAATACATTAATAATGTTTATATATTATCGTATACTAAATATGTATTTACAATTGAGCGGTGAAAGTGAAATTAAATTACACTAAGTTATCGATCATTAGCCCCCCTCGTTTTAAAATGCAACGGAATATTTGATCTCCTAGTCCCCGGTTCATGCCCATACTCGGCCACTGCACTGTAGCACTAATAATAAGAATAGTAACAGTTATTTTCGGAAGAAGAATCACCTTCTAGAGTCAAAAGTGAATGAACTTCTTAGCCATTTTTGGACCAAATAAACAGGTTTTGATTTCTAGACGAAGGTTCCTATACTTTTTGAAAAAAAGTTTATGCTATGCTAAAAACTGTTCTCAGCTTAGTTTGCCCATTATTACAGATTTTTACCAATGAACTCCTCCGGAATTTACCAATCGATTTAAACCGGGTTTTAGTCTAATTTTAACTTCCAGCCCTTCATAGGCAAGCCATACTTTGCAATTGTTGAGGTAAATCCAATATTACAAAAAAATGAAACAAATTTTTCCCCTTGGCGGAGCCGCCGATGGTGTTGCGGTCAGATGTCACGGGTTAGCCAGGTCACGGGTTATACAGGCCACGGGTTAGCCAGGTTACGAGTTAGACATGTCACGAGTTCGACAGGTCACGAGTTAGACAGGTCACGAGTTAGAAGATATAAGTAACTGTTTGAACGGCTATCTCTTTAGATTCCAAAAGGGTGGAAGTGGCTTGTGCGTTTATGACGAATTTATTTTGGTGACCAGTTTTCTGTACTGCGACTGGCTTACCGTTGTGATTAATTTGTTGGTGTCCGGTTTACTCGTGGCTGTTTCACTGGAGTGACGAATTTACTGGAATGACCAGTTGCCTGATGACCAATTTACAGTTGACGAATTTTTTCTACCTTCTCTTATAGTTTGCCAAACAAAATTAAAAATGGAGATAAGCATACATATGATACACCGTTGGATAGCCCTTGGTAAGTAGATTCCAAAAACCAAAAGGTATAAGCAAGTATCCACCCATCTTCTGGGTCAAAATCGTGATTTTGTGGTTTTAGTATGTACACACACGTATTCCTTATGGGATGTCGTCCGCATTACCTGTTTTACATATACATACATATTTGTAACTTTTCTACGAATTATCCCCAAAACTGGGGTGTATCTAGCTAGGATTGCCAGAATGTCTAACAAAGTTGCTAGTAGGGAAATGGTCTGTAAGAGGACAGTAAGAATGTAAAAAAAACAAGGAGCGCAGCCCCTAGTATACATAATTATTTCAATCTTTTCTGAAAAATTGGCGTGCACTTGGACGAACGTTGAGCAAAGTTACCCATAGGTCTATGGTCAGTAAGAGGCCAGTAATGCGCCGAATGAGCGCCATGCGCCATTGGCCTTGGGTCTGTAAGAGGCCAGTACTGCGCCGAATGAGCACCATGCGCCGTAGGCCTTGGGTCTGTAAGAGGCCAGTACAGCAAGGAATGAGCGACATGCGCCGTAAGCCTTGAGTCTGTTAGAGGCCAATAATATACAGCAAGCCGGAGATAAAAGTTAAGGGCACGTTAAGCCAACATTTCTCATTGTGCAGAGGAGACCTTAGAGTATACCTTAGTAGTTCAGCACCAAGAATTCGTGTTAATGCTAAACTATCTCTGAAAGCACGTGGGATGTACTACAGTACATACACAACAGCCCTTGGTCAAACGTGCAGCGTGCAAGACCTGCGCATATGGTCAACCCGGAAAAAATGAAAAAATTTACGTTTCCTGTATATAGGCATTAGACAAAACCAATGATAATGAGACTCGACCGACAGTAATTAAATTGCTATGACCTGTGTTAATGATCTATGATCCCGAACAATTCTTGTACTTTGGATATGTACATATGCCTGACGTCGTATTCTTACACGTTTACAAAAGTTTGCATAGGGTCGTGTCGGAAAAATCAATTTTAAAAAATGAACTGGTCTTTTCTTAAATTGAATTTTTTTAATTTTCACTATTTGTTTCAGTTAACCTAGGTCTCCGACCTACAAAGTCAAATTGCAACCGAGTGACAATCACTTTAGTGCATGAAAATGATCCTGCCTTATCATTATCATTTCTGACGTATTCTTGTTTTATTTCTGTACGACTTGATAATTTTGACCGCTTTTTCGACGGATCCGTTTTATTGAGGGAAGATCGGACTTCTCGGAAGTACGATGAAATCCCCAATCAGTAGCAAGTAAACTAAAACTTTTGAAATCCTGATACGCACTACGCACTACGCTCAGACTGCTGACAATTGTCCCTTAAGTACTTCCTCTGGTACACCATGATAGGCAAACATCTTCTTGAGTTCAATGAGTTCTGAATCACACACGCAGACTAATAAAAATCCTTTGTGTACATCTCAGCTCAGGTGATGCCCAAGTGGAACAGCAATGCAGCCAGAATGCATACTTTTATAAATATTCGACATTCAATCCCAAAACATTTAAGCGATTAATAAGGATAAGTATTCAGGCCAGGCAGACCCCAAGCCACAACTACATTTTTAGGCGCATTGTTTTTAGTCCAACTTCATCCATAAAACTTTGCTGTATACATTAGAAACATAAGAAATGCAATTGGAACCAGGACGAGCACTTTAACAAACAGTTCGACGTTCACAGTGTGAGACATTGCTGTATTGATTTTGATTTTTGATAATCACACATCAAGCATGAGAATTTTTTTGTTAAGCGCAAAATGTAGTATCAAACTTTTGTAATTTGTTTCAACTTAATATCTTTATTATAAAAACACGAATTTTTAATTGACAAAAAAAGGTAATAATAATCAGTATTATATTAGTGTAAATAATTATGTTTAATATGCAGTTAGGACAATTAGCACCTTTAATATTGAGTTGCTTTCATATAATAGTGTAAAAAAAGCAGTAGTAAAGTACACACCTAACTAAATGAACCAAATTCCACATCTTATTCTTTACAGGTGCCATTGTCGTGTCGTTATTTTTTTTAATGTAATAGGTATAATTTGGTTTTATTCAAACATACTTGTTAAGATTTTTTCCTGATTTGAAAATTACGCAAGCGATTAGTTACTACTGAGCTAGTTGCACATTCACAGAAGTTATAATTAACTAGTATGAAATCTTCCCAATTGAAATCCGCAATTTGTATCTCTTGAATGTCAGCTTCTTGTCATAATCGACATTTCGAACTATTGGCATGCTGTTATTGACTAGTGCTCATTGCTTGAATGTACTGACATAAATAAAAAAAACAAAAATTTCAATGTTATGTCCTAACTTGTCTTTTACTAGCCTTACAGATTTGTGAATTTTGCCTCTTAAGAATCTTGAAGATATAGAGCCCTTATGTTGCCTGCTCGTTGCATTATACTAGTTCTGTTCTGCATGGTATGGTATGAAGTAATGAAAAATTACAAATATTTACAACTTATTCTGTAAGGATTGAATTGGTTTTAAAAAATGTATGTGAACCGGCTTTTTATAAATTGAGTTCCCAGCATGTAACGTGACATTGGTTTGTTAGTACCATGCACTTACTGTACAGATGTACATATATTTAGTTTGGCTTAATTTAGAATAAGAACTTTCACCTTGTGTTTTCCAAATTATCTGAACGTATTTGAATTAAACGATAAAATGTAAAATCTCATTGTTATTTTATACTTGAATCCACGTTATTAAACGTAGGAGGAATCCACATCTGGCTCACGAGATCAAATACCAAAATTTAGAATCTCTCAGAACTAGTAATTTTGATCCAAAACGAGTCACCAAGATTCTTCTTCACGGCTACGCCGACACAGCCAACGAAGTTGCTGTAACTTACTACTTATTTCATATGCGGGATGCATACCTCCATTTAGGTGACGTCAATGTGATAATTGTGGACTACAGTTTGTTCATGATTCCTTTATTTTACTGGTCATCCTTACCAACAGTGGCGGCGGATCGACTCACTGAATTCCTTAATTTCATGGTCACACATGGAAGTTTAACACTGAGTTCTGTTCATCTTATCGGATTTTCTTGGGGTGCTCACGTCGCTGGTGCGTTGATTTTCTGTAACTCTTTCGCGTGTGAAACTGGGTAGGGAATCGGTTACATCCTTTATTTATTTTTAATTCCGTGTTCTCATTTCCTAGGATTATCTGGGAATGGTCTAAAAGGATTGATTGGTCGTATCACAGGACTAGATCCAGCTGGACCCACTTTTCACTATTTGGACAATGAAGATCGACTAGACAAGAGTGATGCGCAGTTCGTAGATATTATTCATACGAACGGTGGGAAACGACTTTTATTCGGTGGACATCTTGGGCTCCCCACTCCCCTGGGTCATGTTGATATATACCCTAATGGTGGACAGAAGCAGATTGGTTGTCCACAGACTACACCAATTATTTATGAAAGTGAGTGTATTATTAGGTAGAAAACAACATGTGGTAGTATTATAAACCAAATTATTGAATCTAAAATGCCACCATTAGGTGTAATTTATGTAGAGATCGAGGCGTACTTTATTAACAAAAGCTATCCTATTCTGAAGTTAACCCAATGGACTCAGTAAAACGTTTCAGAATTTTGGTAACAAGAGTTCTTAATTGTTAGACAAATTACATTTTTTTAAACAAAATAGCAGAGATTATGTTGAGATGTGGACAGTTCACAGATCTAATAGGTATTTATTTATACACAGTAGTAACAGGGAAAATCGTGTAATTTGTAAATTCTTGAAATAGCATCTCTTTCTCAGTACTTCGTTTTCGTCGTGTTAATTTTTGTTTTAACGTGTATAACAGCTCTTGAGTGCAGTCACGGCCGAAGTGCACGCTATTTTATAGAGTCCATAACGTCACCATTGGCCTTCCCTTTGCCATGTCCATGTGATAATTTTGACAGATTTGTTCGCAATCAATGTGAATGTACCGATAAAGATGTGATGTCTTTCATGGGGGAACATATGCCACACTCGTAAGTGTTTTAATATGCCTTATTATAAATGTATTTATTTATAGGTGCGCGTGTGAAGATACATTTAATTTTCGAGCTAGTAATGGCTATTGCAATTATATAAAACATTCTGTTCTATGTACAGGACACGTGGAATTTACCAACTTATTACTAGGTCAGCGAAGCCCTTCGGGCAAGGACCTAGTATGAATATAACTCTACCAAATTTAGACCCGGAACCGAATCATTTAAAAAATACCAAATTGGACGCCTCTGAAAGCATACCGTACAGCAATCACAACAGCTTGCCGGTAGAAACAGTGTTTGTATCTAGTGTTAATAAAACGATAACCTTTTCTAACCAAACAGATACCATGAAAAGCCCCCAGGGAACTACTACTTTAACTACGAATAAAACTAACAGTAATATTTTTGTTGTGTACAAAAATGTAACCTATAATTTAAAACAAACCAGCAGTTTTAATTCAAAATATTACCCTAACGATGATATTGTTAACGTCTGCCTTAGTGTATTAGGCTAAAATATTCCTTGTTTGCCATATATTTTTTATGTAATTATTGTTAATTAATCGTATATATGTAAGCAAGATTTGTTTTAGCATAGGTATCGATAATAAAATATAATGTATATGTATTCACGGCAATGTTAAAGTTTTCATAAACTAACTATAGAGGAGTACAAGCTAACGTTGACTGCAACATGACCGGTGCTCCATCGCAGATTTCAAAAACTATTTGTAAAAAATAAAATGAGTCAATATTAATGTCAACTACTAATGTAGCTTTTGCTTTTTCCTCAACGTATTTCGGTATCTAAAACGTACGAAACATTTGTCAAAATTATATTTTTATTTAATGCTAAATAAAATAAACTTACCAATATTAGTCTGTTCTGTCGTCAATAAGGGCCTTATATTACGGATAAATTCATACTATTTTCTACTTCGTTGTGAGGATCGGTCATTTGATTATTTAAGGAGTATTTTCTACTTCCATGCTTTTGTCTTAAGCTTCGCCCTAAAATTTGGCGAGCTACTTCGTCAACTTGATCCAGTAACAGTAAATTATTATCTACGTTAATTGTATCTTTACCACCATTACGTATTGGAACGTCGTTATTCCTTTGTGATGCACTAGCTTGATTTGAGTCAACAGAACTATGGTACCGACCAATGTTTTCTATCAGCATGAGATCTGCCGGCTTAACGTAGTTGCGCTGTAAACTGTACTTATTTTGTTTTACTTTGAAATCATTTACTACTCTAACTTGTTCGTTTGGTGCTTCCAATTTTTTCCGAGGTTGATCAATATACTTAAGGTTATGGCCGCGCTTTCTCTTTCTTGTACTTGTTAGTTTAGTATTATTAAATATAGGCTTGGGTGTATAAGTAGAATTTTTGGTACCAGTACCTGCCTTCAGTGAAATCATGTACCGTATCCCTTCGTCACGTGTAACGTTGGAACCGCCTGTTACATTACGCCCGTCTTTGACAACTTCTTCAAGATTATCTAGAGCCATCGGTACAAACGCTTCCGTTCCTGTTCCAGTCTTCGCCCTTTCATGTGTCACAAGTCCACTTTTCAATTTCGAATTCGACGTTTTATTACAATTCAATGCTGCACCACCAGTAACCCAGTTCACTCTTTTGCGAGCGAATATTGCTCGTGCGCTGGTGACTGCATCAACTGCAACATGAGACTTACCTCCCAACCCAGCTCTAACAGTTGTTGTATACTTGTTGAATAAATTCGAAACTAACCTATTCTGTTTGGTGGTATACCTTTGAGTTTTAACTTCATTCGCTCTGTTGGACAACCAAGAAGCGTCCTTCACGCGTTTTACAAACAATTTTAAGGACCCCGCACGCTTCTTTACACGCTGTTCTCTTGGCTTAGCGGTTACACTTGTTGCTTGTAACGGTAGGGTGAGAGGAGCCTCTGTATGTGGCATGGTCACATTTCTACTAGGTACTGTCGTGGTCGTCTTGGGAGGCAACG
>JAQFZC010007837.1:0-10791 GCA_034695205.1 Dicyrtoma fusca | reverse complement strand
AAAGTGGCACATGTCCACCCCATCCGCCTGTCAACGCTCACTCAACTTACTAGTCACTCCTATAGTCGCCACTATAGTGGACACTATTAGCGGCCTTGTGTCCAACTGAAACACAGTGCGGCTAAAAGGCTTTAGGACTCTTTCTGTGAGACCCAATTGAGCCAGTTGGCCACTTGAATGGGAAATGAGAAGAGACTCGAAGAACGCAGTGCACAAAGTACGTGTCATTAAGTCGCATTGAGGGGAAGCTCCTAATTGTGAACGACTCCCTCGATGGCACTCCGATTCCGCCTTTGAAACCCAATTGGAATCAAAACTATTTTTTAACTCATCAACTGCTCTGCAGTCCACCTCTTTGTGAGGCTCACAAATGAATAATAATTCTCATAAGAACTCGTAGCAATGCGCACACTTAGGAGCTTCGCTTCTTCCCTTCTGTCTTGTAATCATTGGACTGAGTTTTAAAAATGAAGATGATTCTGCCTGCCTCACTCCAACCCAAAGAATCCAAAGGAAACTACATCCTTCGCCTTGAGCCCAAGCGACCACTGGATTCCTCATCTTCTGCACTTGTGCATCTTCATCTTCTACATTCCTCACAAAAACTGTTGGCAGTGGTGCGAGTGTGCGAGAGTGTGCGAGTGGTGCTCATTTCAAATTATTCAATTCATCATCAATCTACGGATAGATTCTACGGATCTCTCTGCCATTAGTCTGCTTCATTTACAATTATTTCCATTTTCCCCATTATCCCCATTATCCCCATTTACTAATCAGTTCGGCCAGCAGTCTTGACTTGTCTTGACCATGAAGGCTATTTGCATTTGATGGCATTTCATTCATCACTTGGCTCATCCCTTCTACCAGCGACTACCAGCTGACCCTCCTGCTGCACCAAGTAAGCATCCCATATTGAGTTGAGTCTATGAATGAAACCTTTGCAATTAAATTAAATGTCAATAATCAGTCCCAACTCCAATTTCAAACAATTCACCATTTTGAATGCAGACACATCCACGGGTTTATACTTTTCCGACCAATTATCAATTACCAGTTGGTTTATTTCAGAAATATTAATAATTAGTCTGGCTCATCGTCCACGACCTGGAGTGCCAGTACAGCAAGAATACTCTCAACGCTCACTTGAAACAACAGAATAATCTTTACTTAATTCCTTGGGTTTTTTCCATTACCAGTTAGCAAGAACATAATAAATCTGAGATCTTACTTACACAAGAAGAATTTTCCTCCTACATAAAAAAGAGTGACATGAATTTTTATTGGGAAGACATTGCCACATACTTATTTGAGCTGAAGAGCAGGGAAACTTAAATTATCCTCCATGCTTAGTCGTGTTTGTCAAAGGTCGCTTTTGGAAAATTAAATAGTAAGTACCTGCAGGAGTATTATTGCTTAAATTTCGGAATCAAAAATCCTGAAATAGTTATTCCAGTGTAATTATAAATTGTGTAAGAGACACTCTAAATATTTGAATATTCGTTACCCTTGATTTCAGTGTGGATGGAAGATAGTGAGCGGAAGGTGGTGCACGTCTTCGTAAAGAAAATCTGTCCTCACTGGGGCTTCTCCGTCATCCGTGGATTACGCCAAGTACTTTGAAAAATGTCCTCAGCCTTAGGTTTTTTATTTGAAGACGTCTTTGAAGAAGGGAGAGTTCCAACTTCCAAGAATAAATGACATCGAGTGCATTGAATTGAATACGAAGGAACTTTATTCATTTCCTCCAGGATATTATTCTACTCTTTAGTCTTGTACAGTTGTGTATTCCTAACGAGTGATGCGACAATACAAAGTGCTTTTTTTCTAAGAGAATATTTTGATCACTCACATGTGCACTCGACAGAAGTGAACTTTTGTAAATCCTGAGCGTGGCCTTGGTTTGAATCTGTATTAATGGATTCGGATGACTCTCCTTCATTAACACCCGTGGTACGTGCAGCCTTGACAAATGAGTGTGACATCTGATTGGGAGCTAACATGTGGACTGAGGAGATGATCTTGTGCTTTCTAGGAAAACAGTCGACACTGGGGGGAGGAGAAGGAGGAGGATGCGGTTTGGGGAATCTTCCTCAAGAAAGTCCGCTACCAAAGACCCTCGTCCATCGTCCAGATCGTCCAGGCTCAAGGCAGCCACAGTCTCCAAGACACCCAGGGATCCTCGTCTGTCTTCTCTTCGGAAGAGAATGCCGAGATCGCTCATCTCATGTGGGAAACTGTTCGAGTCAAAGTCCTCAGAGCTGGATCTCTGAGAAAAGTTATCGAGGCAATTGCAAACACGGACAGTGATGTTCAAGTAAGCATTCCAACCAAACATCCTCAAAGAGTCCCTTACAATTAGGTGGCAAAGGCTATTAGAGGAAATATTTAACTGGCACCATCAAGGATGGACAAAGTCAAATGACCAAAGACGAGGACACTTAAAGGCTCCTCACGTGCCTCTACTCAACGTCAAAGAGATTTCAAATGAATCCTTGGCCAGTGGAGAAAAGTGTGTAGCTCGGCCCTCAACATTAGTTTTTGTCAGTGGAATTTATTTGAGCGGCGTCAGTCTGGGCTGGAATGCGAGAGCATGAGTGCTAGGCGGGCAATGGCGGGCATTTGAGTTTACAGATGTACTACGTGTATTCAGTTCTGACCATGTTTTTCTTTTTAAATCTAATTTCTCAGGCCACACATCTCAGCGTCTTCTTAGCCACGTACCGCGCCTTCTCTTCTCCGACTGAGGTGATGCGGGAGATTATTCAAATCTACAAGTCATCCACAGACGAGATCCTCACTAAGTAAGTCCACTCTACAGTTAATAAACAAGTTTTCCAGGAGATTTCTTTAGTTCTCGCGTAGGTGTCCAGCGCCTCTTTAAGGAAGTAAATGGGACTGGCGGTGAATTTGTGTACGGGGCAGATGATATGTTGATGAAAATGAAATTAGTAAAAAGTGGTGGGGATGCGATGGTTGACTAAGCGGGTAGGTGGAGGTGGTGAGCATAAGATTGGCGAGGCTTTTTAATATTTTGTGTAAATTGTTTTAGAACAATGGTGGATGTGCTGAACGTGTGGGTGGACACGTACCCGGAGGACTTCGAGCCAGCAACGGAGGGATTCGAGTGTCTCCAGAAGACGCTTCTCCCGTTTGCGGAAGCGGAGAATCTCAAGGCATTGCTCCTCAAGACGCAGTACAAACTGAAGACGAGGCGGAAGATGAAGAAAGCCGCCTCGGTTCACTCCCTCCGAGCCTACTCGCCCGTCTACATCAAAAGCTACCATCTCCTCTCCATTCCCGAAAGCCACTTCGCCCAGCAGCTCACTTACTTCGACAAGGTACGCCACGCACATTCCGCCTCAACTTCTGTATCTCTCAAATTTGTCTCATTTGTTTTATTTCTCCTTGATTGTGGATGCAGGAGCTGTTTCTGAATCTGCGCGTGTGGGAGTGCTTGGGCGGTTTGTGGAAGAGACGCTGCGGATGCCCCACGGTGGCAGCCACTGTGGAGCAGTTCAACGCCTTGTCCGGAAGAGTTGTCGCAACAATCCTCCTCGATCCCTCCGCCAGCGTCCAGCAGCGAGCTAAATCCTTGGACAAATGGGTTCGGATTGCGCAGGTAGTTGAACAACCAGAGAAAGTTGAGACAGTTGAGGAAGACCGAGAAACCAGATGAGATGAGGAAGAGCAGAGACTCATTATTTTTCTTAAACCATTTGACAGGAACTTCGGCTGCTGAAAAACTTTTCTTCCCTCAAGGCGATCATCTCTGGTCTCGAGTCTAATCCAGTCTTTCGTCTTTCCAAAGTTTGGCAGCTCATCACGAAAGAGCGTCTGGCGGTCTTCACACAGCTGTCGCAGATCTTTTCCGAAGAGAACAATCGGTTGGCACAACGAACTCTGCTGGAGGTGGAAGGGACGGCCAAGTTCTCCACGCCCACCAAAAGTCCACGAGAGAAGAGATTTCTGAGTCGCGTGCTGAAGGGGGCGCAGAGCACGACGCGGCTCTTCCCCCTCGAGAACGACACGCCCAACGGCACCATCCCCTACCTCGGCACCTTCCTCACCGACCTCACCTTCATCGACGCTGCCATCCCCGACCGCATCCACGCAAAACTCATCAATTTCGAAAAACGCAAGAAGGAATTCGAAATATTAGCCCAGGCAAGTTTAGCCACCTCCGAAAATCTATTATTTTATTCATTTCGTTAACAAAGGAAAACTGATATAAATTCTTCTACAATCGCACCCTTACCACAATAACAAGAGAAAGGTCCAATTTTGTTTTTAAGAAGGGAAACGTTTCATCATTCCAGCCCGAGGAACCGCGTGAATTTGTTGAAATGAGCTGGATTTGGTTTAATTGTGATTTGTGTTGCAGTTGAAATTACTTCAAGGCTCCGCGAAAGGCTACCAACTGGACGAGGACCCTTATTTTACCACCTGGTTTAATTCACTAGTCGTCCTGGACGATAAAACAGCCTATGAACTCTCTCTTTCTATTCAACCGGAACGGAATAATTTTAAATGCCATCGTAAAACAGATTCCTTTACTTCCAACTCCTCCTCTGAAAACATTGACTCGGCTCTGCAGCGCAAGGTGAGTAAAACTCGGGTAGCTGGCAATGATATTTCTGTGGGCGGTATTTCCCCGTACTTAACTTAGTTTTCCATTGCTTCCACGTGTGGGGCCAGAAGTGAAATGAGAGTGACTTGTGTAAATTCCAGGGCTCCATACCAAGTTCCAACGAGAGCTCCATTCTGTACGGAGCAACGGTGAGTGGAGTGAGTGGCGGGAACGGAAGCGGCCTCACGTCCTCCACTCCAGAGTCCGCAGTCGTAGTCAAAGTCTCTTCACCCGCCAAAAGCGACGTCCTTTACAAATCGATGATGGTGGGCAACTCCGACCACACGCCCCAAGTTTTGGCTCAAGCCTTGGAAAAGTTGGGCCTGGAAGACGAAGATCCCCGAAATTACAGTCTCGTCCAAGTCCTCCCTCACAAAGAACTCAAGTTCCCCTTGAACGCCAACGTCTTCTACGCCTTGGGCACTTCAGTTCCTGCCGGAGAAATACGCTTAGAATGCCGTCCCTTGTACGCCCTCAACAACAATCATCTCCATAGCAACAGTATTGTAAACACTTCCCCCACCACCAAGCCCCAAGGCACGTAGACGAGTGTTCTCCACGCCTTGAGCTATCCCCGATGGAAAGGCTCTCGTCCCCCGCAACCAAATACATATCCCCGTCCCTCCTCACAATTAACCTGAAGCAACTTAGATTTAAAATAGTCCAGCTCAAACACAACGAAAGTTTCAATTTATATTTTTATTTATTACATATCCTAACGGAATATTACCAGGAATTTTATAACAAGACAACCTGTCGTCAGGAAATGCTCAGTCTTTTGACTTTAGCACTCGAACTAATTCACTCACAAAGGCAGAAGTCTCCCGCATCTTCTCTGCCAAGATTTTCTCGGATACCTACTCACTCCCTGCTCTTGGTCTCCTGCCTTCTCGTCTTCTCTACGAACAATCCACACTCTTCCCTCAACACCTGCCTCCTCACCTCCTCCCCTCCTGTCACTCTGATAAGACAGACGGGTGTAGTGGATACGACGGTTGGAGATTAACGGGTGGGCAAAAAGGAAATTCCTTGAGAAGACACCAGGCCATTCTTAAAGAAGGTACAGCATTTCAGTAGAAAACAAGATGAAGGTCAGCGTAAATTCTGCCAATATAAATATTGTTATTTTTCAAGGTTTTAACGTTTTATAATATTCATCGAATAATAAAAACAAGTCTTGATTCATCAACGAAAAAGAGCCAAGCAAAAAACTGTTTGTAAGCGATTTCGTCTGTGTGACATAACTTTTGACAACAGTAACATGTAGTAAAATTGACTCTGCCTTCTAGAGAATCAAAATTTCTATGCAGTAACTGCTCAAACTTGAGTTAATTAATTAACCTAAAGAACTAAATTAAGAATAACCTTTCGCCATCTAACTCACTGCTCACATCACAAGTATTTATTGCGCCAAACATTTTATAAGTCAATTTTAATGCAGTTGTTTGTGGTATCCAAATTTCAGTTGCCAGTTGCATGGCGGCATCAGTAACTCAGTTTTGGTGGGCTGTATGTGCAGCCTCTTGGTTTTTTACCCTGGCCTCCCCTACGTTGTAGTTTTTCCTTCCATTGCAACTATCAAAGTTACATGCTATGAAGTCCTGGTCATCTTTAAAA
This sequence comes from Dicyrtoma fusca, assembly GCA_034695205.1. Lineage (NCBI taxonomy): Eukaryota > Metazoa > Arthropoda > Collembola > Symphypleona > Dicyrtomidae > Dicyrtoma > Dicyrtoma fusca. Next base: position 4,547 of record JAQFZC010007837.1, on the reverse strand, counting down.
TCTCAATCGATTAAATCGACTAATTATCGATTTAATTTATATAACGACATAACGAACAGGGGGCAAAATGAGCATGTAAGTATCAGTATCCAGTTTGCCCTCTTTTCGTTTTACTTCTTGTTCGGTATGCGCCCCTTATTGATTAGGCCTTGAATTTTAGTTTTAATTTTTCCAAATAACTTGTTCACCATCTGCAACAATTCCAATGCAATGAACTTGGCAAGTGACCCCTAATTCTTGGCCCAAAATAATTCTGTACACCGACCGGTAAAAGGCCAGAGGGTCAACTGGATTTTCGTCAATTTCAATTTTTGCAATTAATTTTTACTGCCACCTGGAAGCATCTGAATCCAAAGGGCTGCAACGCACTGCATGAGAGAAAGCAATTCTGTTATATCGGAGCCAGTTCCATTTTTCCGAAGCAGCAACAAAGTAATAAAAAATAAAGCTAATAGCGCCTTCATGGTTTCTCAGTCCCGATTTTTCCACTCATGTGAGGAAACTGAAAATCCCCATCAGAGGTAAAACTTGGATGACAGCCGACTCATTTTCAGGCGTTTGACAAGAAGGGCTACTACAACATGAGACCATTTCTGTAAAGCATCTTCGGAGTGCTTTGATGAAGAGTTTTAATTTTTTTGAAAGGGGTGGATAGGTTTTTTTGTGAGTTGTGCCTCTATTTTAGATGGGAATTTGACACATGTTGCGGGTTATTGAGAGAAAAGGCTAAGGGCCAGAAGAGGGGATCCCTGTCAGCCTCATTTGGAGACGTTCTCTGTCGAAGTTGGCTACATAAATACATTATCTAAACAAATGAAAATACAGTTTACTACCTTCGTACATGAGTACTAATTAAACTTATTATTATAAAGAATGGTATGAAATTTAATGAAACGAGCTGTGGGTTTTGAGGGTGAAGCCAAGTGCGAGGCACTGCCAGGTGAGCTGTGGCAATCAGTGGTAATTAAGAGAAGTCGACGGAGCCTCGTGGTGTAAAGAGCGGCAAGTTGAAATTTCCCCGTCCAGTCCTCCGTCGGTCCTCGTCTCACTCGGTCTCACTCTCACAGTCACAGTGACTATCACCAATAAAAGTCCAACAAAATTCATATTGACAGTTCAATTGATCGTCAACTGGATCCTTTGTGCTACTGAATGTGCCACGTTTGGGGTCGTCAAGACGATTCTTGAGATTTCACATTCATTTCTTCGTGGTTAACATCCATAATGGTGTATTTACATTTCCCTTCTAATCTCACAGATGAAGAACTTATGCTTCACACCAAATATCAGAAGCTTAAGAAAAAGGTATGTACGTACATATCTTTGTAGTTACAGCCTAATTTGTAGTGTAGTTCATATTTAAAAGTTAGTTGAATTTTTTCCCATTCTTCCAAAATCTCCCTATGACCGTGGTGTCACTTTTAATTAAAATGCTCTTGTCACTACACTGCACTGGTTCGGGGTTTACTCTGGGTGCATGGGCAATGGGTCATTTCATTTTGTTTTGTGGGTTTGATCATTGGAAAATGTTCCCTCGGAATCCGTTGGGCTATCCTCGTTGGAGGACTTAGAAAGCTATGTAAATAAAGTTCGTCCTTCTCTCTGCCATGATTTATTTTTTATAGCCTATAGGATTTCTGCAGTGCAGTTGTAACGTTCTCGTAGAAGAGTAGCCTTTAAAGTTGTACTCAGTTAAATCCATTGTAAACTACTCTGACCCGGGGAGGGAGGAACGAGGAAGATCCTTGGCCAAATTCCATAACCTACCCATTTTCTTCATAATTTAATCGAATAAGTCAGTTGTCAAAGGTGAACATTAGCGCCTTTGAATTTTACAAAGATTTTATGGGGAAGTTAAGGGGGGAAACTCCATGTGCGTGTTTAAGTTTTGAAACACTATTTTTTGGGTTTTTATTTATACGTGTTGTTATATGTGTTATTTTTTACGTGTTGTACGTCAACTGTTTGAAAAAGATCTGCACTAGTCCCTCTTCGTCCAAATGTCATACCAGCTTGTATGCTTTACTGCATGGGGCTGGAGCCCTCAAAGCGTCACGGGCACTTAAAATATGAGACAGACGGTACAGACTATGTACTTGTTATTTATTATCTTTGTATAGTAGAAAGAATGTATGTATAAGCAGTGCTAATTGTGCAATGAATTCTATTAATAGAAAAAAGCCTTGACAGACATGAAAGCTCCCAAAGCAGAACCTGAAAAAACCAATCTATTGAAAAGGCCGTTGGACCCGAAGGATGCCAAAGAATTAGCTAAGAAGTTGATTCTAGCGGGAAAAGTGAGTATACCTAAGAAGCCACAAGTGGAACGAACCACTTTTAAGCGATCTCGAGTCTTTGAAAGGAAGATCGGCTCAACTGTACGGAGTGACGTGCCTTATGGGACATCCGGCCAAGAAGTCTCCATGACACCTGCTGGGGACGCCATTCAGTTTGAACCTTTCACTCCTTCAGCATCCGGGAACTCAGACAGAGACAGCCAGTCCAGTGCTTCAGCCGGAAATCAATCCTACAACACTACTTCCACTACTAAACCTCAGAGACTCAACTCGTTTCGAAGTAACTTCGGAGCCAATAGAGAAAGTTCCCACGAGAGCCCACGACAAGGAAACACATTCAGCAAGCCCAAAAGAGGACCCACTGTCTACATACATGGACATGGCATCACAGAAACTTTCCTTACTGAGCTCTGCGAAAAATACGGAAAAGTCGTCCACGTCCGTATCAATTCTGGTGCAAAAGGATTTGTTACCTTTGACAAAGTTGAAACGGCAGAAACATTTCTTCACGAGGTTTGAACTCTCTATTCTAATCATTTAGTTTATATACCTAATATAACCTACTAAAGAAACATATTTTTAATTAGCTCTTTTCCTCAACTAGTACTATTACTGGTAATTAAAATACTAAAAACTTTGCCAAATGCCTAAAGTTATAACGGTCAACGGTGCGGTGCTACGGCAATTCTATTAGCCTTCTATAACTTAACTGGAGTAATAATTATGAAATGACTAGTTAATTTTACTACAGGATTGTAAAGGACGCGTGCATTACTGTTACAAGGTGATTTACTTGTATTATTGTTGTTAGGTAAATGGAACAGTTCAAGATGATATCCAGTTGGAAGTGCAGTTTGCAAGAAGACAGCCACCAATTACAAGCGGTAATGATTCCGCTGGATCTTCGAGTTGGCAAGCGTTGGCAAATAGTCAATCCCAAAAAGGGGCTCATCAAGACAAAAGGGCCGCTGTAGTTTACGACGAAACTTTTTAATTTAGTAAATAAGGAAACAGTACAGAGTTGTTTGCGGGAAGATTTTAAATGTTATTTAAAATACTAGTATTCTTTCACGACTTGCTATCGAAAATTAATAAAGTCGGCTAATAAGTTTTTTAAATAAATAAATTCTTTTAATATCGTTGAGTCATCGTTGCTCAAAGTAGTACAAGTATCCAACCATTTTACATGCTTTTAGTTGTTAAATAATTTTACGAATGCATTGTGGTAAAAGGAAAGTCAGCTGTTGATTTGTCCACACTTTAAGGACCTGGCCACAGTTATGGCACTGCACCCTACTCGTTCGTTATAATTATGTACCTTGTTTTCCTTGGGAGTGATTGACTGACCGATGGATTCATAAGCTTCGTCACTGTGTTTGTGACGTTGGGCGACTTACCCACAACACGAAGAATTGGAAAAATAATACGTAATTATTTTGCATACGATATTTTGCTTATATTAGGTTTTATGGAACCGTTTTGACATGTGAGTACGCAGTAGCACTGGTCTCTAATGGATAATTAATATAATTATTCTTCCCCACCCGACGCACTAAAGGCACCAATTGTACGCAGAACATGGGGAAGAATAGGTGAAACACTCTTCGGCAATGACTACCAGCAGTGCCGGCAGAAACACCGTTCGTTATTTTTCATTTTTATTCAAATGCCATTAGCCATTGGTCATTTTTAAAGGAAACGATTTTTTCAGGAAACGTTGGCAATGGACTATTAAAGCCATTGGCTGTACTCCTATAGCTTTCATAAAAGGTTAACACATATGCAGGCACTTCTATTGGTCGTCGCTTAAGAATCAAATTGACTTTTATTTCAAATGTTTTTAGTAAAACACAATGTAATCTGTATATCTTAATGTCAGTTAAATGTACTTGGGGGGGGGGGGGGGAGGTTCCCTTCTCGGGCCTTCAAAGATGTTTATGGATGTATTTCTCAGTTTTTCATTAATGCAGCTAATATTGAGTATTTTAGTAGGTAGGTACCTGTGTTATCTAATATAATTATTACGGGAATAAAATAAATTCGATTAATCGTGCGTTAAAGTGCTCGAATCCGATCAACACCTGCAACCTGGTTGGAATATAAAATCGTAGCTGCACTGACTTGCACATTAGAGTTTCCCTGGGGGCCGTCCATAAATGGTACCATGCAAAAAGTCAGTGGGTCTAAATAGAATTCATGGTTTTAATGCTAAAAGATAGCCATTTACGCAATGGTTAAGAAAATGGTCAG
>JAQFZC010007836.1:0-10793 GCA_034695205.1 Dicyrtoma fusca | reverse complement strand
CATTTCGTCCGTACGCCATTGTATCCACGCCATTTTGTCCCACGCCATTTTGGGTACGCCATTTAGTCTCGTTACCGCGTGATATTTGAACTAGCACACCTCAGATGAAATAGCATAACCTAGCGAAGCATGTCACCGTGTATACTTATATGCACCATGATTTAATAGGTGTCTCCCTCACAATGACTTTCCCTATCAAAGAGCCCATCCCCTCTGACGAGCTGATTCTTGGAGCTCCCAAAGAGCAAATAGCAACTGGAGAGATTTTGCTTATGTTTGTGTATAGCACCATCCTGTTATGTAGTGGTGAAAGTCCTCTATCCTTGGCAAGGATGGAAATGAGATGTGATGTGATGGAAAGCACTAGAGCACTGCACTGTGTCTTCTCATGCCCTGGCTGCCGTCTATACACTCTATTATATTGTACATACCTAAGCTATGTATGCTCTGCTCTGGTATGCGAGTAAAGGGAAAGCGTGGAAGGGAAATTAGGTTAAACCATTTATCTTCCTGTCTGTTCCTCCCTCCACCTTTGTAGTCTGTCGAATTCACTGCCAGCCAAGAACCCAGTCAAGTCAAGTCAACCCATGAACGTTTCAACTTCAATTAAATCTCTTGTACGTTTCATTCTACGGCGGGTCTCTCCACTCGGGCCCAAGTACCACCGGCATGTCATCCACAATCTCCTCGAACATACACACACACACACACCCAAACACAAACACGTCTCTCCACGTCCATCATTCACATCGAAAATCCAAAGAATTTTATATTCAACAGCCCGTCAGCCGCATTGTGTTGACACTGACAATGCAATATTCAAATATCTGTACTTTCTCCAGCACTGCAGATGTGAGGGTACATAGTGTATGACACGGCAGTGCGGAGTGATGTAGTGTGGTCTGTACGGGGTGTAGTACCTGCCAACTGATTGTGAGACCCTGAAAGAGAGCTCTTATACGGCTGTCTAGTGGGCACAATGAAGGCTCAGCAGTCGTATGTATTAACTGTTGGTATACTCCATGGAAATTGTAATTCGACCCGATGAAAACTGTCAAGGTGCAAGTATAAACCTGCCGGCGTCACCGGAGATCAGTGGCAGTGGCAGTGGCAGTACCAGTGCCGATCCCGGTCCCGACGTCCGTACCAATATAAATACTGTTAACTCGCTGATCCTGATTTCTACCGATTTCTTATTCATAGCTTCAGCTTTTCTCTGAAAAGTAATGAAAAGAGACGGAAAGCAGAGAAGTTCCGCTGGGCTTGAGTTTGCCTTTACAGGTCAAAGTCAAGCCACAACAATACTAACCTTGGGCCAACCTCTCGTCTCTCAGTTTCCAGACAGTATTACCTAATACTGTTGCAACGTTATTACCCCATGTAAAAATTAAATTGCATAAAAAATCCCTAACAGTGAATTATGCATGAATGCCGAATGGTGGTATAGAGTCCATAGTGATGTGTCATTTGTTTGCGTCATTTGTCATTATAGCAGTATACCAACTTATTTTGCGAGCTTATTACTATCATTTCATTCTATTAGATTCGCGAATTTGTGTCCTTCAGAGTGCATTCAATTTTATCTGTTTACAAATTTGTTCGTCGATTGTGGTCGTTTAAGGCACCAATACAATGTATGTAAATCGTTACACGTTTCTATCATGAATGAAGGTTTTCTATGAGGTAATTCTTTTCGTATTTTTAAACAGGAATATAGAAAATATCAACAGATTGTCTACCAAAAAAGAGAGAAATAAATATGTAAGTATCTTATTACTTATTACATACTAATGGATGCTAATAAATTCAATTGGATTCCACTCCATCGCCACCAACTGACTGCGCTCCTGCGTACAAAACTACTGATATATGTATTATAATTGGTATTGAATTGATACTTTAACTATAGGAAAGTGATCGACTTGCATCTACAAATAATCGATCAGATTATGGACACGCATTAATATCAGGTGGACCTTCGCCTAGCAGCGGCCTTGAATTCCACTTTAAGATTCTTCTCGCTATAGGATCACAGCAAGATTACCGCCCCTGGATGAGATACCAAAGAAATAACGACAGTACGCAACTTTACTCGACAACTTGTGGAAACCGAATCATATGATTTCTTCATACCAATTCAACTTACAGTATACACATAATATTTGTCAGTAACAATAATTTAGTGTTTGTAAATATGTAGTAGCATGTAGTTTTCCTATTAACGGTAGTTCGCAGTTGGCACGGGTTACGTTGTACTTTAGTAGCAGTAAAAGTTGAGGACTGAAAAACAACAAGAGCGGAAACCAAATCCAACCGCATACTGTAGACAAGAACGAAAATAAAGTGCAAAACAAAATGATTGAACCATTTACTCTTTTATGCATGCACTCTTACCTATTATACTTGTGTGTGTGTGTGTGTGTAACGAGACCTAGCCGCGTAACCAAAATCGTATAAGACAAAATCGCAAACGCACAATCACATACGGACCAAATCGCATGAGATCAAATAGCATAAATCGCTTGGACAAAAATGTCTGAGGCAAAATGGCGTGAGGACATAATCATGTAAAGTTGTACTATTCATAATACCGTAAATGATCTAATAGTAAGCCCGCGCATTATTCCATTCAGCCCCTAGGACCCCCGTGTACAATAAGAGACCCGCGCGTTAATAGAGCGCAATTCGACGTTGGTCCCAACCAGTAACTTCTTGCCAGTGTTTGTACAAAGAATAAATACCTTAGTTAAACATTTTGAAAAGTGTGAGGAGCAGTTTTACTATGTTTGAAATAGTTCAAATACCAGGTTTACTCGCTGCCGATAGAAGATATCATAACGACAGTACGTACGAAATCAGCGCAAATCTGCAGATACCAGTAACTGGTGTAACTGTTGAGAAAAAATGTCAGCAAAATTAGTAGGAGCTATGTTAGTTAAAGTAATTATATGGAGGTAGCAAAAAAATGTAATTAGTCAAAACTGAAGAGAGCTTTACGAAACTGTTACTAAAATTTGGATACAAACTCTTAAAATTTGGAAGATATGGAGACTGGTCTAAACCGTTTACGAGAGACGTAGTAACAGACCAAGTAGAAATAAGTGTAATTACACCATTATATTTTGTAAGCATGAGAGATATAGGAAATAAACGATTCATCCTCTAATTAGAATAATGAAGTATCAAGTATAAGTAGTATAAAAAGTGTAAATAAAAGTTATGCTCTAAAAAAGTAAAATTACTCGTTTTTATATTTTTTAAAAATAGTAAATATCAGTTTTACTGTGTAATGTCAATTTTCCTGTTTTTGAAAAGTTGGCAAATTGGTATTGGCAATTGCTATCAACACATAAATAAAAAGTTGATTGATGAGAACTGCATCAGCCTGCTTTTACGTAAGTAAGAAATGTGCTACATTCCCAAATGCTTCTTCACCCACGAAACATCCCCTCATGTATGTACATATATAGTACAATCCCCCGCGTTTATATGTGTCACAAATATAGTACACTTGCACCCTAGTTTTCCAATCAATGTCACAATTTAATCTGCTAACGGTATACTTACTACAACACAAATTGCTATAATACATCATAACAACAGCAACAGTCACAATGGGGGTATAATTGCAACAGTGCAGCAGGAAACTTACCAAATACATTCGCCCACTGAAAATGAACTGAGAGGGAAAAGTGAAAGCTAAACTTTCCATACAAACTACCACCCAGCTTTCCCACACAGTGCAGACTAGTACTATACTGACAAAATTTCTTTTGAGTTTATTTACTAAAGGCACGTCCCTCAGTAGTCCGTATAGAATATGAGAATATGAAATTGCATAATTTCAACCAGTGTAATGTGAAAACTTTGCTCAAAATCGAAGCAATGTGTCTTAATTAGGGAGACAGAGGAACAGCTCAGAATGTAGAAAGGACTGACTGGAGCAAAACAAACAGAAAGTGAAGCAACTAAATTGATTTCAAACTAGATAATTTCCATCTCTCCCAACCCCAGTCCAAAATTATGCCCTTGAACACACACTCCACAGCCCACCAGGAATTCACTACCATAAAAAGCCTTTATGCATTATTTCCATTTACGATTATATAATATGTACCTACCTATGCTCTTGCAAACGTATTTCACAATTTATTCAAAAATTCAAAGACTAGCAATTCACCGCAGCAGGAGGCCGCGCCTGCAATAAAGAGAATGGAGGGTCTTCCGGTGTTGAACATGTGCAAAAATTCTGTCAGTGTCAATAAGATACTTGACGCACCACCCATGTATTGCACAGACCAACCCCGTACAAATGTACCTACTAACAATGAGAGAGAACTTCCATAGTTTTACTATAATAAAAAATAACATGTTACAATGCATTGAGTGGAACGACTCAAAGCGACGGAGACGACCCTCAACTTGAAGGTCAAGAGAATTCCGGAATTTACAATGAAGGCAAAAAAGATAACAATAATAATTTACCTCTGACAGCCCCACACAATGCCGTATGTAAGGTACGCTCTGTAAATTATATACCTATAGACAGTATATAGATAGTATACTACCTATATGATTAGTGTATGGCCCGTTGCCCATCTCCACACTTCCAGTCCCAGTACGATTTTCTACCCCGAGCAAACATATACATAAACATACAGAAAATGTAGGCACAGAACTTTCTCCGTTGAACTAGTCTCCCCCAAGTTTATAGTCCAAGTTATCGGCAGACTGCAGTGCACAGTAGTGTGTGCACCCAATTGTAAGGCCATATACAATAATTTGTAACATGTTGCTTTTGATTTCTCTCTGTCTAGCGAGGTGTTGTGTTCTGAATGCAGATGTAGCCCGAAATATCCAACTGATAGCCGTATCAGCATCAGTAGTGTTCATCGCAATCATAATAACATATACATACAAGCAACTGCGTTATACAATCAACAATTCTGCAGTTATCCCAAATAAACGTGAAGGTACATATATTATACCATGCCTACCCATATACTAGATATTTACACATTCATCCTGTAGCAACTTGCGTTTTATCGCGTGTCCTTTGTCCTTCGCCTTCACTAAAGTATTTTGAATGGGAACCAGACCCGCTACTACACATGAGGACAGCTGCTTCTTCTATTAACCTAATCACAACTGAAAACCATGGAAAGGATTCTTTACAAAAGTGCTTTCTCTAGAAATTAACTTTTTCAAAACTGTCAAAAGTAGAAATTAACATTTCAAAAGCTTTCAAAACCAGTAACTAAGACTTTCAAAAAGGTCACAACAAGATAATAACATTTTAAAAAAGATGTAAAACAAGAAATTAACGCTTTCAAAAAGACGTAAAACAAAAAATTTACATTTTCAAGAAGGTCAAAACAAGAAATTATCGTTTTCAAAAAGATACAAACACTTTCAAAAAGTTGTTAAACTGGATACAATACCGTTTCGAAAAGGTTAAAATCAGAGCAACGGTTTGGGTAAACGGTTTAAAGGACGTTCATATAAACAAATCACACGTCTTCACAATAGTAAGTTGTTACAGCGTGCAAAGACGACGATAAACGAGTACGTAGGCGAAATTGCATTTTGTTTTCCTAAAACGTAACTTCCCCATGGCAAGGTCCACATGTTTATGAATATTTTGGTTTGCAGATTTTATATAAAATTATTTCCGCTGCACGGCCAAGAGCCTTCTCATTGACACAGCACACAGTATTCATGGTATGCATCATTTTGATTGATTGATATTTTAAATATCAGGCGGTGCGGTGTGGCGTGGGATCGTAAATATCATTATAAACACATAGGTAGAGGGGTTTTGGGACCAGTCATGCCTGGTTTTCTTTTAAAATGGTGTATGGTGCGCAGAGGTGTGCAGGGCAGGGAGCACTGCATGCTCTTTTTTTCTTGCTTAAGTATTATTCAACCGTAAGATGCAGGATTTATATTCCATTCATTTTATGTGGAAGAAAATGAGATGACACTCATCGGTCTTGGAACGTCCCAGCTCCTTCAATGCCACATTGCACTGAGCTGAGCTGAGGCGATAAAAGATATGTAGGTACCCATATACTAGTCTAATATGTATTCATGTATGATTTTATAGTAAAACTGCTTAATATGACATATAAGGAATGTACCTTCTGACCTATGTACCTAGGCAGGTAGGGATGCAGTTGAGACAGAAGTCTACCACGGAAATTTATAACGGGAAGGGAAGATCAAGTATTCCGAGATTGTGACAGAGACGTCAGCAAACTCAGCTCCCCATTATTCCTTTTCCTTCACATAATCATCACACTGTCTGTCGTCAATGTATGTATGTAGGTGTGTCCAACAGTCCATCGTCCCACACTGCATTTCTTAACACGTCGGGGTTGAAGAGGCAAAATGCACAACGGACAGATTGACCAATTGCCAATTTGCCTATCTCCATTTTTAACTGACCGATTCGGTAACATCCAGACAAGCTTCCACGCTTTTCGAAACGGTAATATGTCTAGTTTTACATCTTTTTGAACGTGTAAATTATTAGTTTTGACCTTTTTGAAAAAGCTAGTTACGAGTTTTAAATCTTTTTGAAAGTAATAATTTCTAGCTTTGATCTTTATGAATGGGTAAGTTACTAGTTTTGACCTTTTTTGAAATGCTACTTTCTAGTTTTGTCCTTTTTTAAAATGTTACCTTTTAGTTTTGACTTTTTTAAAATGCAATTTTCTAGTTTTGACGTTTTCGAAAGTGTTAATTTGTAGACTAAGAACACTTTTAAAGCATTTTCTCCATGGTTTCCCAGTTCCGACTGGGTTAATAAAACAGATTTTGAAACTGTTCTGAACTACGTTTTAAAATTTGAAAAAAAGGTTTTTAGAAAGAAAGTATAGTGATGCCCCTTTGTACAGTAGTTCTATAGAATGGTCATTTTGCTTTCCCCAAAAGGACCTGCTCTTTCTTAAGAGGTCACGGAGGGATTGGGATTGTGAATAAAGAATATATCATCTCTCACGGAGGGAAGCCAAGCCAAGTTTTAAGTCAAGGGAAGACCAGTGAAAACCAAAAGTGCTGCTTAAACCAAGCCGCAGCGTCATTGGCCGTCCGCTCTACTATCTGCACGCCACACAATTCGCATTCCAGATTGAGACGTGAAGATGGTAGAATCCACAATCGAGAGCTGAGAGCGTAGCATGAAATGATAGAATCAAATTAAATCACCACAGCCACCCTGCACTATACACAGCCACAGAAGCAGCCAGTCCCAGTCGAGAATAGAATGGAGAATCTTACTTAATATAATGGTGTACAAAATGGAGAAAAGAGTTTAAGCACTCATAGTCCCATTTTCGTATCTGTACGGAAATTATACGGATCATGGATGAGCTCCAATTCTCCTGTACAATGTATTTATTTCAAGATGAAGGAGCAAAATGTATTGAAAATAAAGTATCAGACAGTTTGGCCTGTTTCAATGTTGAAGCTGTAGAAAAAATATTTAATTTACACCACTTTTTACACGTGCAGCTTGCTCAATTTGCAACTTTTAAAAAATGTGCAAACTATCGTACTTGCATGCTTTAACAAAGGTGGAAGGTCTGTTACTTGCAGGCTTCCGAAAAAATTCAAAAAGCACTATTTTTACATTTTGAAAAAGTGCAAATTATCCTAATAAAATATTTTGAAAATGTGCAAAGTGTCCTATTTGCACATTTATACAAGATTCAAAACACTCTATAGAAATGTTTTTTTTAAAATACAAAATATTCTATTTACATGTTTTTTTTAAAGGAGCAAAATGTCCTATTTGCTAGTTTGTAAAAAGGTTCAAAAGGTCTTGTTTACTCGATTTTAACAAAAGTGTCAAAACGTCCTATTTGCAAAACATTTCTATAAAACAGAAATTATTGGTGACGTAAGATTTATTAAAAATTCCAAACTACCCAATCTGGATTTTGCTTGATTTGATTGAATTGCATACAGAAATAATTGGAATTGCCTCATTTTGCTTCTAAGACCATAGTACGAATTCACGTCTGTAGCTACATAATGTATTAGCTCCATTGAAGAGACCACCAGACCACATAATATATCAGTAAGTAGTTTTAGGCCTACACCAGAGTACTCCTATGTACCATCGATGGGGGAAAAAAATAGCGCTTCCCCTTTTGGATTGGATGGATGAATAAAACCGGTTTCTATTTGAACTTCGGAACGATTCAATTAAATCGGTTTAAAGAGCATAGAGAAAAGCTACCTGTCAATTCAAAAGTCGACGAGAAAGACCAAAGCTTTTGTCAACTTGAAATCCAATTACGTTCCCTGCATCCGATTTTAAAAGAGCGAAACTCCTTCACTATCAGTCGCAGGCCATGGATCGTCCGTACGACTTCCAGTTCCACAACGCAACGGAGATCACATACACAGGCATTTTGTATTTAGATATATGCATCCCCTAAGTTGCGCCTATATTTATATAAACAATGTACATATATACTATCACTATTATAAATGTAAGGTACGTACATATGTATCTGTACACACACTACAGTGGTACTCCGTCCTCAATTCCATACGTAGATACAGCTATCAATACTGCATTGTCATCTGATTAAAATTCGAAATCGACAAGGGCCCGTCTGGATTTGCTAAAATACTCTCGAGCTATACATAGCTCCTACATACCTATAAAAATGTCGTCAGCGAAGAAGCATCGTGGGGTGAACCCAGTCCCCGCGTAAAAGAATTATTACTAAACTACTACTTACTATTACTTAAACCCATGGATCGTTCCATTAATGAAATTTTTGCGGTCAGTCTTAACAATTAAACGTTTGTCCATGTTTATAAAAACCGCAACAAATTATGACTTTTACAAATCAAGACTAGTAAATCTAGTAACCCCACTTTTCCAAAATAATGAAACTGGCATTGAATATTTTTTAAAAAAAAAGTAAAACTCGTATTCACACGTTTCAAATCTAGTGATACTGCCACTTACGCTTTTCCTTAGCGCAACTGCTAATTTGAACTTTTCAGAAATAATAAAACCGCTTATTTACACTTTTTTGAAATAGTAAAACTGCTATTTATACTTTTCCGAAACAGTAGAGATGCTATTTACACTTTTTCAACATAGCACAACTGCTCTTTTGCACTGCTTCGAAATAGCGCAACTGCTATTTGCACTTTTTACTTTTTCAACATGGCGCAACTGCTCCTTTACACTTTTCCGAAATAGTAAAACTGCTATTTACACGTTTCCAAAATAGTAAAACAGGTACTGACACATTTTTAAAAAACGTGCATAAATTACATAAATGCTTACAGCGGTACATATGTAGCTACAAAGTTGGTCGTCAAATTGAAACTATACATGGCGTCACTGTCACTGGACGTGTGTCACAATGCTTTTAAGCGGGGATAAGCCTTATCTCACATTGCTTCTTCACCCACGATACGTATCTGACTACATACATACTTCGAACAATTCACCAAATAAATACTCACTCAGTTCAGCTCCAAGAATCAAGGGAACAAGTACCATGTATGCAGTAGTAGGAGTCTGAAGCCGGACGATTGGATGCATGGATATTGCCATATCTAACACTATTGTCAGTCCCATTGTTTAATGACATGGTCGTGGCGAGCATGAACTAAGTTCCAACTAATAGTAAACGACGGGGATTTTACAAGGGCCTACACATACACACACACACACACAGTCCCATCATCTGATGACCTATTCATTGTCGTCTGGCCTGGCCTATCTGTCCAACAAGCTGCATCTGAGGCACGCAAACAAACTTGACGTTGAGCTGGTGGGGCCACTACTCCCATTGTACTCCACACTATTGTCTTGAAAAATAAAGTACCTACTCGAACTTAACTTCAGTCCTCCGTCCCACTAAGCTACACACATACAGTACAGTAGAAGGACACGTCAGAAGCAGTTATCGAATACTAGAATTGACTTGAATTTGTTAAGGATCTGGCCTTTGGCGTAATTGACCCTACATACTACCATTGATAATACAATCCACAAACTCGAGTTATAATTAGTGGACTGCCCAGAATTTGATGGTTTGACAACTATATTAATATCGATTTTAATAAATCTGTATCTGATCTGTCTTTGTTAAGCATAGTATTACCATTGTAAAGATAATATTTGGATTACCAAATTTGACCAGGAATTCTCATTCATTTGAAGGGACGGACGGTGTCAAACGAAAAACCAACAGAAAATGAAAAACTACCAAAACAAATACTTACATTCTACCCATAATCCACGCCTTGCGAATAGGAGTAGTAATTTGGAACATTTGTCGACCGGAGGGCAATCCATGTTTGGAAAGGGTATGCATTTGATACTATTATTTTTAGCACAGAGTACTTTCACAGAGAGAGAGAGAGAGCTAAAATAGGTGGCTCCAGGCTGATTCTATTTTCTGTAGCTATAACCTCAGCCCATGATCATGAATGAGAAGCAAAACAGTATAAGTATGAGCAGTTGAAAGAGTGTAATAGTATCTATCTATCCTGCTCCTGCTGATACTGCTGAAAAAAAAACTAGGTGAAAGTTTCCATCTCCATCTATTCAATGAGTAGGCGATGAGCTATAGCTAGGCTTCCAGCCACCCTCCCATACAAAAGGGTAACAAAAGTACAAGGAGAGGCTGGCCATTTTCTCCCTCATTAGAATGCGAAGCATTTCTCCCATTTCCATGGAACTCTTTGGATTCCTCTCGCCGCTTTCTCCCACTCAAAACTATATTTCCAAAGTCGACTGCGTGTATGTGTGT
>JAQFZC010007835.1:0-10794 GCA_034695205.1 Dicyrtoma fusca | reverse complement strand
GGGTTTCGATTTTTATCCGTCACACTATTCGGGTCGGGTTCGGGTTTGAAAATTTTAACCCGTTTAGGAACGGATCGAGTCGGGTTTCGGATCGGGTTGCCTCAACCCGACCCGTTTCATGCCTTACTCCAAACCTACCTTACAAACTACTCATCTTTTAAGAAATCTGCTTCTGTGACGCATGTGAGCTCGTGAAGGCCAAGCAAAGGCGGATTTCATCTATGGAATACGCGTCTCTTACAGTTAACATAAACCTAAAAATGGGTACTGTACGATTCTGTACTGAGTTTTTGAATTGATGTTAATTCGATTTGCGTATTGCCCAAATGGCCTATCCAGGCGAACTCAAAAGCTTACCCTTTGCCACTTGAAGTATCCTTGGGAGCAACGGTTTGAGCGCTGGAAGCAGAAGCACTCCATGCATCCTTCCGGGCTGTCCCTGTCCAGACCATAACTCCCGTCTTTGCACCGATCGCACTTCTTCCCACCAACATTTTCCTGAGGAAACCACACGAAGCACACTTAGAAAACACCGGAACACGCCAAGCAAACACCTCTTTCACTTTTTATCCCGCAGCTCCCAACTTGAGTCAGTCATTTTCAACGAATTCACAAACTTGGTCTTTATTATTAGCTAATATTATTCAACTTAACTAAAGGTCATACTTAACACGGTGACTATAATTTTATCCGGTAAACCACCATTTTAAAAGAAATTCGAACTGGATAACATATTATTTTTTGATTTTAAATTGAGTTTGGCAATCCAACGACGTGAAATATTTTATTTTCAAAGATGTTCTAAAAACATAAAAAACCAACTTTTCATGCCAAAATATTAGTTAGTATCGGTATCCATTTAGTAGTCCATAAAATTCCTATTCCACATGTGCTTAGCTTTAAAATGGTACCCATTACAAGTCTTTTTCTGCACGGAATTTTTCGGTTTTTGCAAAAATTCAAAATGAGAAAACAGATGGGACGAAGAAGGCCCACTTGCTTTTTGCTTAATTTTTATCGGGGATTCTTTTAGGTAAAGAACAGCCTTTTTATCAATTCCAACGTTTTGCATTAGGTAGTGCCAGAGACCTTTCTACGCCACTCCATTAACGTACCTTGCAGTGACAATTTCCACTTTCGCTGCAACTACAAAGGCCAGAGTCGTCACAGTAGAGTGCTGTGGTGCCGGCTGGATCACAGTCGCATGCCGCGCATGCGGGGTAGCTGTAGAAGCCGAATTTGCAAAGATTGCACTTGGTCCCTTCGAAGCCTTTCACGCAATGGCACTTCCCCGTTTCTGTGGAGCACTGGGGAGTTGTGGAGCCCTCCTGACTACAGTTACATTCCTACACAAAGGAAGAAGGATGCAGGCAGAGTAAAGAATGACGCTCCATCTTTACAAAAGTCCATTACGAGTCGAATGCTTACCTTGCAACCTTGAGACGAGTGTCCCCAAAATCCTACTAGACACTTCTCGCATCTTTCTCCTTCCGTATTAGGTGGGCAGACGCAATGTCCATCTTGAGGATCGCAGTTGTGCCCCTCTTTCTCACAAGGATCGCACTCTGCATAATCAAATGACAATCTTCCAGCACCGCATAGTTGAGGAAACTTAATTCTCCATATAAAATCTCTTCTAAGGGATATATACCTTTGCAACCGCTCAGAGACATTCCGTAATGTTTCTCAAGGCAACCATCGCACCGGAGTCCACCCACGCCAGGCTTACAGGCACACTGACCAGTGTCAGGGTCGCAGGACTGGTGCAGAGAACCTCCTGGGGTGCAATCGCAGGGGTCACAACCGTCCCCCGAACTTACATTCCAAAATCCCACCTAAACGTGTTTTCCAAATTCTTATACTCAAACGGACAGGCTCGACCACACACAACATATCACAAATCTTTATTAATCCCAATAATAATTATTGTGATCAAAGACATTAGTTACAGTGATTTCACTACCGAGCAAGTCTCGCACTTCCGACCTTCTACATGCGGCAGACAATGACACTGGCCTGTGTGCAGGTCACAGAGTGAAGAGTCCGAGCCGTGCGGGTGGCAGTCGCAAGCTACAACGAATAAGATGCAGTCTGTTAAGAACTGGAAAGGTGAAGCCTTTGGCATGTTACGCTAATCATATTTAGAGGGAGAAATTGAGCATAGTCTCCTACGAGTGCAACCGTTGAAGCCGAAGCCGAAATGGACGTCGAGGCACTTGTTGCAATATCTGCCACCGATTCCATCTTTGCAGACGCACTGTCCCGTCCTCCCGTCGCACACTTGGGATTTGGATCCCAGCGCATTGCAGTCACAGGACGGACATCCTTCCTTCGGACTCCCGTGCCCTTCCTGTACAAATCCCTTTCATTCATTATAGCAAAAGACTCAAGACATACCAATTTTCAAAATACTTTTCATAGAAACAAAGTAGGAAAAAGTTTCAAAAGGTAGCTTACACCACAAACGTCGCACTTGGGGCCTTGAAAAAATTGTTTACAATAGCACTGTCCAGTCTGGAGGTCACAGTTGGAATTCAAAGAACCTTCTTCATTGCACATGCAAGCTAGTCAAAGTTTAATTCGTCAGTATGATATGGGTAGGTCCAGTGCAATTTCTAAAACTGGGAAACTGTTGAAACTTACGCGAGCACGTCCCGTTGAGAGCGTCTCCGAAGTATCCCGTGAGACATTCGTCGCAGTTCCAGCCGACTGAGAATTTCGGGCAGACCAAGCACTCACCCGTCAAATGATCGCATATATTGGCAGTGCTCGCTTTCCCACTCCCAGGCAAGTCAGCATTGCAGTTGCATGGCTTGCAGAAGTCGCCGGGCTGAGTGGGACTTCCATAATAGCCATTGGAGCATCTGAGATCCAAGAGTTGATTGGGAAAACAAAAATAAATCAGCTTGTTTACTATGGAAAGCATTTTTCACCCCGACTTCTACCGCACGCAGTCCTTCTAAGGAAATATACATTTAGTTGTGCTTATGAAGTAGCTTTTCGTACCGCTCGCAAAAGGGTCCAGCATACCCCTCTGGGCAGGCAGTACACTGATATGAAGTGCCACTTATTTTGCAAGTAGGACTGAAGTTGTTGGATGGAAGCGACAAAGGGCATTCGCAAGGTTTGCAGGAATTGAGAGACTCGGATGAAGGGTCCCCGTAAAAGCCATCGAGGCAGTCTTGACAGTTTGCTCCAGTCGTGTTGTGCTCGCATGTCTGCATATTATTATTCACTTTCAAAATAATACCAACACTTCATCTACGTGTGCACTGCTAAAGAAATAGCGGAATATTTTTAAAATCTGAAATGTGCAATCCTGGGCAGTCGATCCTTACCAGACAATTTCCTTGAAAATCACAGGAGGGAGAGTGTCCATTGCAGTCGCATTTGATGCACTCGTTAAGCCAGGAATCCTTGCTGCTCTTCCGGTAGGCATACGCGCAGTTCTCACAGGAAGTTCCCACGTAGCCTTGAGGACAAGAACATATTTCAACAGACGAGGCCACCTTTTCTCCGGGTACCTTCTGGCGACCCGGATCTGCCTTTTCAAAGGTAGCAGAATGGAGCATTCCTTCTATCTGATCAGTGTGAAACTTGGCCCGAATTAAGAGTCTTTTAATGTCTGACAAACCCTCCATGACGTCGTAGCGCGTACAGGGCGTTCTTTGCTGAGCCGCTGACACCACTCTGGAAGGAAAATTTTCATCAACTCACCCATTAATATCCACCCTGACAACAAGACCATTACCTGATCGCACCTCCGCAAACCTTCTCTACACTGCCTACACAATCAAGACAGAAACAACAAGGCAACAAGCACATTACTTGCCTCTGAATAACATTGTTATCAACATCAGGTAGGACGAAGCAATCCATTTCATTGAGTGTCACTTCCACCGTAGCGTTACTTCCTTCGTGAAACATGTAGCCAAAGGCGAGCATAGAATTCGTGCTCTGGGAAAAAATAAATAATCAAACCTAATTCGCCCAGGAATTGGGAGGGAAATGTGTGGAATATGGACAGAGTTGTCTCTGAGTTTACCTGAACAATTACATCGTACTCTTGTATTGGACGACCGCTCGTGTCCCCTCGTGCTTGAACCCAGGACACGTGGAAAGAAATGTTGAGGCCGTAGGAGTGAATGAGCTTCCCGGAAAAAGCTTCTCCCGCGGTCCAGTAGTACTGACCAAAGGCTCCAAACTCTTCATTGGCCACGTGGTGGATGGAGCCGATTTGCAGAGCAGAAATGATCTTCGTCCCGTGCAAGTCCGTAATGAACCACTTGTCGAAGCCGGACATCTGTATTAGGCCAGCCCTTAAAGTAACTCACCATTTAGACTAGTCTAAACTACAGGGGGGATTAATGGCGACTAATGCTTATGTACATACGCTAAGGACGGCAAAGTTGGATGATATGCACTGGGTTGCCACTCCATGACAGAAACATTGCGTGCAGCCATCCACGTTCCTTTGGTTCAGATTGAAAAAGCCCTTTTTGCAAGCATTGCAGAGCGAGCCCTCAACATTTTCCTATTTGGATTTCAATGATTGCATTGCACAGGTTAGACTAGGACTCTGGAGCCTTTAATGAGCAAGAAATGAGTGGGAGTAGAGAGAGTGTACCTTGCAGACGCAGTCTCCTTCGCAGCCCAAGTCAACGATCCCAGCCAGGTTGCAAGGACAAGGCTCACAGTCCGGGTAGCCTCTGTAGCCGCGCCCACACTCGTCACAGTTTCGTCCAGAAAATCCGTCTTTGCAAATGCAGTCGCCAGGGTTCTAAGGAAGGGAAAGTTCCTCATCTTATTTCCACTGACTAGTGAGACCATCATGGATGATTTCCATGAAAATAGTTTTAAGACTGACGGCGTACTGCACTCATACCTTCCCGAGAGCGGCAGCTTCCTTCTCGCTCGGAACGCAGTAGCCCATGCTGCCCAAGGAACTGCAGTTACATTTGACACAGGGCGCAGGGTCGTTCATGAGCACTCCCTTTGGCCGGTAGTAACCCTCTTGACACTTCTCGCAGTTGACGCCCGCTGTGTGAGCCTGTTGAGAAGTTTAGTTCATCAGTTAGTCTCAGAGTCCATCACTACCACCACACTGACCACACTGATAACAAGAGTGGATGTCACTACCATCCAAGCCAATCCAAGGCCAAAGAAGAACTAAAATAAAAGTGGCCTACTTTACAGTCGAGACAGACTCCGCCACCATGGAACGTCCCGAAGGTGTTCATCGACAGCTGCTTCTCGTGTACATCCGGGTCGTAGAGGCAGGAGTCGGCCTGGCCGTGGCACTCACACTCCTCACAGGCCGCACTGTCCGTCGAGTTCCCCGGACCCCACTGGTACTGATTAAAGAGCGGGCAGCAGACGTCGCAGTTATCCCCGCAAGTGTTGTGTTGGCACATGCACCTGGCTGTCTGCAAAATAGAGATGAACTTTTTCTATTCTTTTGCTCAATCAATCAAATGCAGTGTAATCAAGTGATGGAGTTCTTACTGGACTGTTTCGGTCATCGCTGGTCACGCACTCGCTGGCGTGTCCGAAGCAAACGCAGCTTCCGCCAATGGCAATGTCTTTGATGGAGTAGAAGTATCTTCTCATGACAGACTTGTCCCAGGATCGACTCTCGGACCCTCCCACCGTCATCAAGTCCGCGTGGAGCGTTCGAATCTTTTGCAGCCTTAGTCGTATATACTGGGCCATTGTGAACTTGGTCAGCTTCTCCGACATGCTTTCCGATCCCGGTCTTCCATTCACCAAGGATGTATGAATCTGCAGCATCATCATTCAGTCACCATTTTACACTTTACTATGTCACCAACTTATCAACAAAAGACTTATCTATATACCTAAGACAGTTCTATTTTTTGGCAGTGACCCTTTTGATATGACTTGAATTATCTCCCCTCCTCTGGGTCAGTGTCAACATCTGTCTACATAATTAAAAACAAACTTAATCTACTGTAAGACAATGTAAAAAATATGTATATTCGAAAACCAAATATTGTATGGGCCGAAGGCCAAATCGACACAATGACTAAATCATTATTAATTTTTACATAGGTATAATTAAAAACAGTTAAGATTTAAATCCGCTAAAAAGTACACTGACCCTTCCTTCACCCATATCGTTCACAGTGCAAACATTTTCCCATTTAAATCCCTTTTTTCGTAATATTGTTTTTGACGCTTATCATTTCTTGGAATACTACCGAAATGGATTTTAAATTGGTCTGACCGAGAGGAGTTGGGGTAACCCGGTACGGGATGAACTCAATCGTCCCTAGCACTCGCGTAATACAAGATAGAAAAACAAGTTGGGACCAAGTATAAGTTTACCACTGATTGTAAGGCCAATGTCTAGCAAGTATTAGCAAGAGAGGGTAAATCCGGTTAAATCTGGACCCAAGCGTATACTTGTAAGCGAGAGGAAATGAAATGTGACAATGAGACAATGAGAGTAGAGTGAGTGTATGTATGTACATTAAGGTCGAAGACTAAAGGTTCGAGAAAATTTCGGGCTATCTGGGCTTTGCTCTGGCAAACTGCTTGTCCTAGTAACAGTAATCAACACATAGTAACCAATA
Source organism: Dicyrtoma fusca (assembly GCA_034695205.1). Classification (NCBI taxonomy): domain Eukaryota; kingdom Metazoa; phylum Arthropoda; class Collembola; order Symphypleona; family Dicyrtomidae; genus Dicyrtoma; species Dicyrtoma fusca. The sequence goes on along the minus strand of JAQFZC010007835.1, from coordinate 4,198 downwards.
ATAGTAATCATGGCAAAATAAATTAAATAAATAGAATAATGGAGCGCATGAATGTTGGTGGTTGTTGGCGATAACGGGACGCGATGATACACGTTCACTCACCTCGCCCCCTTCAAAGGGAGTTATCTTGGAGAAGTAGGAAGTGCAGATGACCTCGTCGTCTTCGCTGTAAACGGGCTTCCCTGCCTTGGCAACAATCCCATATCGTGTCCAACATTCATCGTCACTACAATGTTCCCCGCAGGAGACAATTAGAACAAGTGAATATACTATACACTCAGGCTACAGTGTGTAAATATGAAAAATAGGATTCCAGTCCAGTGCCGATGCGAAATAAAAAGTGACTAATAAAAAGACATGAACTGACCTGACGGCAAAGTACTGCCAGGGCAGGAAGTCAACGCCGTCTTTGGAGCGCTCCAGAATCCAATTCCCAGGCCGTGGAGAGTTGGCAGCCTTGATGATGATGTATGCCACTTGGTACACCTAGTGCAGTCAAAGACCTTAACACTGTTAACGCCATTATTAGTTTCATGGGTGGCCCATGACCTGAAATTATACTGTTGCATTCAAAGTTAAAGAGCTACACTGTGGATCTGCAAAATTTTAAAAACTTACACTAACTTGAAACCCTAATAGCCTACCACATTAACCACATATACACGTATACCGTAAATAGAGCCCCACGCTAGGAATGAAAAATTAAAATTAAGCCCCACTCTCCAGTACAGCCCCATGGGGCTGTCTAACGCAATGCAATACGAGAAGTTTTGAATAGAGCCCCATCTCTAATAGAGCCCCAATCTACGACATGCAATTATAAAAGCGTTCACGGTGTTATATACAGGTATTGAACTTTTTTAAAAATCTGTGGTGGCAAAGGACTACTTGGAGAGAAGTTCTTGCCCTAATCCACATATGTATGTGCAATGTTTGAGATACGCTGAGGAAACAACTTGCCTTTTTGAGATTAATCGTAATTGTGATCCATTCATACTGACGACCATTCTGAAGTGTAGGGCTTTGCCACCATCGGTTTGACTCGTCGATGGCGTATTTGATAGGATGACGCTTTGATTTATCCTGTTAATCCGGGAAAAGAATTAGTAAATACACATGCGCAATAGAAGAATTAATGTATTTCTTAAATACCCGGAAACGTCAAAATGGACCCATACGGTTCAAACATTTAAGGCCGGAACATAAATGGTCCACTCACCGCACCGAAGCGGAACTGACCATTTGACCACTGGTCCAAAACATATCCCGACATTTCAATTTCAATAATAAAAAGACTAAATACTTACAGGATTCAAATTGCTATATTCCTATTTCAAAATTTTACTGAAACTGCTGTAAATTTTACGTGATTTTCATTGCTGCTTCACTTGGCACATTTTCACCTACTGTTACGATCGGACCATAATAATTACTGCTCTATTCCGTTGGGTTGGAAAAAACGTTAGTCCTAGTAATAGTAACCCTTGGGACAGGAAGGGATCACTACTGCAAACTGCAACCTACAGAAAGATGCGTTTGAAGGAAGTAATATTTTAGAAATGAACTTTACGTGACTGTCGGCACTGCAGACTTGACACTGGGACGGCCTGGGGGGCCGATTATGAACGTGCTCCACCAGCTTGCAGTACGTCTCGTCCCCGCCTTCCCCACAAGTCCCGTTCGCAGCAATGTTAGCATGGCGAGCCAAGTTAAAGACCGGCGGACTCAAGCCCACGTCCGACCCGTTCCCGGCTCCTTTCCCCCCGGACCAGATTTCCTCCGAAGAATCCTCCCCTTGGTATCCTGCACAAGGACGCAGAGCAAAAACACTTAACACATGTCATCTTGCACTTTTCTTCTGTCAATTCACCTGCTTCTCCGAAATAAAAGTCAAAGTTGAATGACTTTTATTTCTTTTTTTTCCGTCAAAGTTGAAGTTGAACAACGCATTTAGCACTGAAATACTTGACCCCTCAGAAATAAAAAGCTTTTCAACTTTTTAAATACGAGTCCGTAATTAAACACCCAAATACTCAAGTTATATGTACCTATATGTATTAGCATTAGCACTATTCTATCCTACTGTACACTGCGAGAATAACGTTGAAATACATTTTCATTATTTCATTGCTATTAGTTAAGGCTTAACTTAGCGATGGTGAAGATGCATTGTGTCGTACGTCAATGTCTTGCTTAACGGCACTGTCGCATGTCCAGCGGGGGCGGCTTTAAAATCATTCTGTCGCAAACCCCAAGCCCTTGTCTGCATGCAGCAACGCAACACGCAACTATTGGTTCAGTGATTGCATATTGCACGTACCACAACATTTAGAAGTACTACACAACTGAAAGTCAAAAACACAGCTTCAATACCCACTTTTTTGTAAACCCACTTCTTAAAACTAGCTTAAAAATAACACATTTTAAAAACCCATTTTTTTAACCAATTTTCCAACCTAACTTTTTTTAAACTGTCTCCAAACTGTCAATTTAACAAATGGTTATGAACATGGGGTTTTAAAAAGTTGGTTTAAAAATGTAGTTCTAACAATGTGGGTTGTAAAACTGTTAGTGTTGAAAATGTGCTTTAAATTATGGTGTACTGGTATTGTGGTGCGTTGGACATGTAGCAGTCTCTACCAATAATACCCTAAATCTAGATGCCTAGACTTTGTTTGAAAGAATCTATTTTTAGATCCAAGGTTTTAAAATTAGATCCCTATGGAACTAAATTTAACTCCTTGAGCGCGAATTGGCGCGCATGCGTCAAATTCTGAGTCCGACGGTAAAAAAAATTGTGACAGGTAGATCGAGTATCGAGTACACAATTTTACTTCGATGAGGAAGGGAAATTCTAAATTCGTATGTGCAGCAAAAAATGGGTTTCAGGGATCTAAATTCAGGGTATCGTGACAGACTGTGTAGTCTATGAACCAGTGGTGACGTTGCTTCATGCATATATGTACATGCGTGTTCAGGACTTACGAAAGAATGGTTTTAAGCGGGGCAACTGCACTTTATGACGCAATTCTTCTTCACCGACGACGTTCATTTCCTGAGCTAAACAGTTTTTTACCGGGTTTTGTTCCTCTTACAGAACGTATGATTGGGCCTGGACTTCCTAAAGTAATTTGAAGGACATAAAAATAACAAACAAGAGACCATTCTGTTGGGACCGAAAAATCTTTCGGTTACTTTAATTGATCGACAGCTCTAATTTTGTGTACATTTAAAGACAAGACAGCAGGAAAAAAGTATTTTCGTAAAACAAGAGGGCCGTGAGTCGTAGCGAAGAGACAAAACATACTTTTAACTAGTTTGCTAACATGGATTTGTAAATACTTTTGCTTTTGTGATTCAAAGAAGCTGTTGTGAATTGGTTGCAGTAGGTTTTATAATAGCAATTTAAATTAGAAAACATGTTAAGGCTATTGAATCCTGGACTTGCTCTGGTGGAAGGACATTGGCATTTCCGTTGCAGAATGCACTGGCGCTGCAAAGAGGGAGCAGAGCAGAGGATTGATGGTATTCTGAGGGTTTGTGAGTGAATTGGACACTGCAGACAGTGCAGAGACGTCAACTGGTAGGAGGCTTGATCCCGCTTTCCTCTTTTCCCTCTCTCCCTCCCAAGGAGGCGTATTTGTGGCTGACTAGGGAAATGGAAACGGGACACCTAATAAACGTTTAGCTCACTTTCGAGCTCAATCACGGGGTCTTCACTTCACCATCCATATTTAACACCTTTCAATCCTATTCTTGTTTATACTCTTCTAATCTTTACTTGCAAAACTCCTTATGCATACCCTCACTGCGTTCATGGTACTTTATTGGACTGCATGCAGACTAGTGGAATAACCCTTTAGTTCTCTCAAACAAAGCCGAAAGTACAATACATGTCAGAATTAATTACGTAAGTGAAACCAGAATAATTCTTCCAAGTGCAGTATAGTAAATAAATGTATGTATAATCAAGTAGCTAGGTTGCCACTCCTTTTCTATTTACAATTTAAAACGTAACCCAGGATGGAGCACTAAACGTTCTGAGTCACGTCCACAAAAGTCCACATTAGACATGCCTAATATTCCAGAGCTCAGACCCAGTATGTAGACGAGCTAATGCGAGTACAGTAGTCCCTCGTTTTTATGATGTAATTCAGACAGCACCCATATCATATAAGCAAAATATCATATAACTGAG
>JAQFZC010007834.1:0-10794 GCA_034695205.1 Dicyrtoma fusca | reverse complement strand
AAAAAAATGTTATTCACAATTTTAAAGCTCTTCTACCCACCACACCACACCACTGCCTGCACGCCCACTCTAGTGACTAATGTACCTACCTATGTATGTTGTAGATATGGGTGGCCGATTTCTGGCAGATAATTTTTTGAATTCACTAACACTAGAACTAAACTTTATTATCAGTAATTCTACTACACAAACAACATACAAGGTAGTTAAAAAGTAAATTATGGTAAACTTAATACTAATTTTATGTGAATGTGCTAACTACTGTGTTTTTGAGCAGGTCAAAGGTTATTTGTTTTATTTGAACACACTATTAAAATTTTGTAGGTCGTAGGTACAAGCAGGTCAGAATTCAGCAAAACCGTCAACCGAAGTGCGAAGTTTGGAATCAAAAAGTGCGTTTTTACTGCGACTTGCGACTGTAAACCGTAAACTGTAAACTGTTCACTGCGTTGACTGTGCAACCCGGCGAACTTTTGGTATGTAATTTAATCTGTCGACGTTTTTAATTTCGAAACTTACAAAATACTTGAAAGCCAGTCACCAGTAGTTGAGGCGGCAGGCAGGCAGACACACATGTGCTTATAATTATTATTATTATACGTGAAATGTTGAATGTTAAAGATGTTGTGGGATGATGATGCTGGTTATGGTTATGGTTGTTGGTTCGGTTGGGTTCTTGAGTTTTTTAGGTTAGTCAGCATTTTTGTTGAAAGTTTGATTATTTTGTATTTTTTTTGTGTGTGCTTCCTTTTAACTTCTTTTGTTTGTAGTAGGCGGATGCACACTATCTACTGCCGAATGGAAAAAATCTCCGATCCGGATCTTTGGATCTGCCTGCATTCGCATCCGCAATGGCATCTGCTCTTGAAGGCAGTCTAGTCTATTCTCGGGTATTTTTCACCCATCAGCCCATTACCCAACAATTTGACGTAATCAGCATAGTTTTATGTACAGATTTCGTCTTGGTCGTTCTTGAACATCGAAGGCTGAAGGTGCGGGCGAAAGCTATGTCGAAGGATCAGCACTTTTGACTTTACAGTTTTACTCCGGATATTATGCAACATAAGCACATTCAATATTTTCAAGTTTGGTCATTTCCTTCGATGTTCCAAGAAGAACGAACGAGCTACAGTTAAACTACACTACAGTCAACAGGCAATTCTCTGCATGATTGCTTAAGAGTGTAAATAGTCGATTTTGCACGTTTACAGAGACGCTCGGAGTTCGATTGTTCCAAGTTTCGCATTATTCGATAGTAAGGCATGTCATTTACTAAAATAGAGCCAGTTAGCCTATGACTATGACCTTGACGCTTTAACTTAAACCTTTTTGAAACGGTTTTACTTAGTTTTGAATGTTTTTGAAAATGGCAATTTCTAGTTTTGAACGTTTTTGAAAATGGCAATTTCTAGTTTTGAACGTTTTTGAAAATGGCAATTTCTAGTTTTGAACGTTTTTTAAAATGACAATTTCTAGTTTTGAACGTTTTTGAAAATAGTAATTTGTAGTTTTGACCATTTTGAAAGTGTCATTTACTAGTTTCGACCCTTTTTGAAAGTATTAATTACTAGGTTTGAACCTTTTGAAAAACTGCTTTCTTGTTTTGACCTTCTGGAACGTGTAATTTTTTGTTTTGACATGTTTTGAAAGTGTCAATCGCTAGTCTTGGCATTTTGGAAAATTGTTATTTACTGGTTTTGACCGTTTTGGAAAAGTGTCATTTACTAGTTTGGACAGTTTTGAAAAAACGTTATTCACTAGTTTTGACCGTTTTGAAAAGGTTAATGTATAGAATGAAACACTTTTGTAAAGCATTCTTGCCATGGTTTCCCCTGCAGTTTCTTATAGGTTAAATGATCTCTGTCAAATGTACGATCGATTCCATGATTAGATTTTGCAGATTAGTTATTAATGAATTAATTTTGTTTAATTATTTCCTGTAGGTAGGAAGTTAATTTAGGGAAGTTTCATCTTTTAAGTTATGGTGTTAATTATTATTGGGGTTCTTGGTTCATTAATTCATAGGTAATTAGTTGCTTATTTGTTTTTTTTTGCTACACAGACACACACTCTGCACTCTGCACTCTGACTAGACGTGAGACGGTGGCTTACTTGGGGACAGGGGAGCATCTTTGAATCTCCTGGGGAGGCCGAGGGTTTGGAAGTCAACGCCGAAATGGTTCTTGAGACACTGGGAAGTGTTGTAGGAGCGAAGTTGGGAGAGGGATTCCTTGTACTGCTTCGTAATGACGGGATTTTCCTTTATGAGGATCAACACGTCCACATTACAAGTCTTGAGGATTTCATTGCGACAGAGAATGGCAGTTGGCTCCCGGATCTTCGGCTTTGGCTTCGGCGTCCATAATGGCTTCTTTTTACCACCGGTCTCTGATGAGGGTTGACCCTGGCCTACATTAGCAGCACTAGCAGCAGCAGCAGCCGCCGCAGCATTGGCTTCAACTTCTTCCGCCGCGGAAGCCAGTAGATTTTCCCGGTTAATGATGTTCGTACAGATCTCATTCATCAATTTGTAGGCATTCCCGTCTTTCTCCGAAATCACGTCGCAACATTCTGGGAGACATGGCAATTACTTACACAGAGGTAGAACAATATCCGTAGAGGAAGTCCATACATTTAATTAGATTCTAGAAATTACTTTTAGTTTTATTTTAGTTTTTTTTTGGGTCTTTTTTCAAAGCTCTCTTCAAACCAAAATCCTGCTATGACGTCAAAGCAACGCTCCCCACCACACTGCCTAAAAAACTTTTACTAGTTAATTCGATCTGCTCTGCAGTATGTGAGCGGAAGCCGGAAGTCGGAAGTCTACTCGTAAGTATACCATTAACTTTAATATTAACTACAATTTAAAAGCTAAGGCTTAGTTATTGATTTAATCACGAATAGAACTTATAGCCTATATACCTAGCTAGTATACCTACTTTAACTTTAGTTAGCCCCGCTATATAGCTTATAGCTTCAAAAATTCAAACTTGAAAGTATCAATGTTTTGAAAATAAAAACATGACCTCAGTATATGTATAATTACATCAAAACTATGGTATGTACATATGTTTATAGTGTATTTATGATACTGCCTGTACATACTTTTTATTTTCGGTGTCATAATTTGGCACAGACTTTCTGTATGTATAACTATATAGAGTATAAAAATAGAAACTAAACTAAAATATCCAATATTATATCTGCAATCTGCAGTGCAATGTGAGTATAAAGTGAGCCATTGAATAAAATTCAAATACTGAATTAACTGAATCGAACAGATTTAAATCGGAGATTCCCATTTTTTCAGTTGAAAACCATGGCACCGCATCCCTCTCTGTCTCCATCTCATCTCTCCTGTGTGTGTGCCATCTTTATCTCTGCCCCCTTTTAATAGGTCTCATTAACTATAACTGTACCAACTCAACACGTGATAGTGATAGTGATGGGTGCCTCTATGGCTCTATTTACAGTATTTTTACTATAACTATAAAAATATCTATATATATATATATATGAATGACTATACCGTTACTGAAAATGTTTCTTGCTCTGCTATATGACTGTATGACTAATGATAATAGTATGGCCATTCGTTTCTATGTGAGAAGATGATCCACCATCGCATCTCTCGCCTCGTCTAGTGCTAGCAAAAATAAACTGTTTGGAGCCACACAATTTGCTAATTTTAGCAAGTTATGTGCCAAATCGAATTGCACCTTTTAGACAGCCCAACATACAACATATAGCAGAACATTTCTTTCTAAGATGTTTGCTCTTCAATTTCAATTTTTTTTTCCGTCTTTTTTTTCCTTCCCAAAGTGCAGCTTTAAAGCTTCCAAACTATGAAGTTCGTCATTCATTTTTGTGTGTGCTTGTTTTGTTTATTTTTTGCCCGCATTTTCTAACACCCTGCACTGTACTGTGTTTTTTATTACGATTTTGATGTGTTTTAGTGATACAGATGCGGGTGTCTTTCCTTTGCCCTTTTAATTTTTAATTTGTTGAATATTTTAGTTTTATGTATTTCAGTGCCATGATGACCCGGATCAAAATACATATGATGATGTTGGTTCTAAAACTTTAAAAAAAAAAAATGATGGAAACTTACGTTCAGAATCATCTCCAGGACTGAGTGAGGCGGTGAGCATGGGATAGAAAATTTTTGGCCATAAAATAGCAAAGCAGCCGATCACAATGGCTAGGACAAATATCGTCTTCCCACGACTAAATTCCCCAATGGGGGAACTTGACGGAGTTTTCTGCTGTCCGGGCTTGGTTGCCATGGTTACTATCGTCTATTATAGCAACACGGACAGATGACAGACACGCACAGATCTACAGGAAATTAATAGATCGTCACTTCACTTCACAATTATAATGTAGGTAATTCAACAGCACCGTAAATTATTACGTAATTCGTAAACCTAAGTAGGTATACTTAAGTTATGGGTAGTCGGAGCTGTGGGAAACGACAGGGAAAGAATTGCTAATTAACTTTTTCAAAACGGTCAAAACTAGCGAATAACACTTTGAAAAAGGTCAAAATTGGTAATTAGCCTTTTCCAAAAGGTCAAAACTAGTCGTTATTAACATTTTCAGACGGTGCAAAATAAGATAATGAAATATTTTCAAAAAGGTTCAAAACGATCGATTTTAGCGATTAGCACTTTCCGGCAAGTCACAACAGGAAATGAACGCTTTCATTAAGGTCTAAACTTGTAATTAGCATTTATTTACACTTTAAAAAACGTTTAAAACTGAATACTACTTTGAAAAAAGGTCAAACCTGAAAATTAATGTCTTCAAAAAGGTCAAAACTAGTAGCTAACACTTTCAAAAAATCACATTTTTTAACAAGTGAAGAACACTTTGAAAAAATGTCAAAATAGGAAATTAACGTTTTCATAAAATTGAAAACCAGGAAATTAGCATTTTCAGAAGGTACCTACCTATATATGTATTGAACAAGATACATTTTCAAAAACATTCAAAGCTCATAAATAACCCTTTGAAAAAAGGTAAAACTTGGAAACGACCATTTTCAAAAAGGTCAAAACTAGTAATTAACGATTTCAAAAACATTCAAAATTAGTGAATAACATATTGAAAAAAAATCAAAACATGAAACTAATATTTTCAAAAAAGTGAAAACCAGCAAATTATCATTTTCAGAAGGCACCTATATGCATTGAACAAGATACTTACATTTTCAAAAACATTCAAAGCTCATGAATAACCCTTTGAAAAAAGGTCAAACCTGGAAACTCTATCCTTTTCAAAAAACTCTAAACTACTGTTATTCACTTTTTCAGAAAGGCCAAAACAGTAAAAGAGCCTTTTCAAAAATATAAAAACCAGTAAATTAATATTTTCAGACGGTATAAAACGCTAGATATTCACATTTTCAAAACATTCAAAACTACAGTGGCTAACACTTTCAGAAAGGTCAATTACGAAAGGCAGTAAACTAGCATTTTCAAAACGATAAAAAATCACAGTAACTATTATTTTCAAAAAGGGCAAAATATGAAAGTTACATTTTCAAAAAGGTCTACAACTCCTGAAATATTACCGTTTCAAAAAAGTTAATTAGTAATTATAATTTCTAGGGTCACTCGTTCAATCGTCGCGTCGGGTGTCGGTAGTTCGTAGATCGTACGTAGTTTCGTATTGTATTGGTTAAATCACCGTTTCAACTTTTAACTGTACAGCGTTAAAACGTGGAGGACTCTCTCGGCTCCTCGTCGGCCCAATAACTAAAAAAATATAGTAATAATAATAATAATAATAATAATAACTAGAAAACTAATTTGAAAAAAAGAACCCACACAGAGCCTAATTAACCGTAGTAGGTTCAATAGTCACTTGGCTCAAAAAAAGAATTGAAGTTTTGAAAAGCTGAATTTTATTTCAGCATCTCACAGTAGTGTATATACACATACACACTACTGTAACTAACTAAAAGTGAAACTGCACACGTAGACTTTTACTATGGTTACCTACACGTACATTCGATTGGACTGCCAAAAGCCAAAAGCCAAAAGCCGAAACCCGAAGAGACCCAAAACCGAAAACCTAAAACCGAAAACTGAAATCCGACAAGAGCGAGAGAGAGCTACTACTTACACTTACTCGCAATGGCAAGCATGGTGTACTGGGTATTATATTATTAAAGCTATGGATTTAATTATAGGGCAATGGATATACCTATAGCAGTAGTATAGCCTTCTAAATAATAAATATATACTGATCTGTTTTTTTTTTTTGCAGAATAGATTACAAAGGCTGTCTAATCCTCTATGTACTACTATATAGTGTGTGTGGCTGAGTCCGAAAAATCCCAAAACCGAATCCGAAATCCGAATCCTTACCACGCAATCCTTTGAGGAGCTCAGCTGCTCAGCCCTTGAAGTCACTCGGGTATTTTCGGAGTTTTCGGAGTTCCGTTGAATTTGTGTGTGTGTCAGTTAGTGTTAGAATTTGTAATGCTGAGTATATCTACTCCTGTGTTTGTTGACTGACTGTATAGTACTGTACTATGGAACTGGGCTGCTGATGCTGGCTGCTACTGGCTTCTGCTCTGATGGGTGGCTGTACCTATAACTATACAGTGGCAATGCCAATTACATTTGTCGGCCCAAAAGGAAAACACACTACCACCAAGACTAGCCAAGCCATAACGAGAACCAGGCCAGAATTTAAGAAGGCACACTGGATGGAAGGAAAAAGACGAAGAAGATACGACAGTGACAGAAGAGATGAGAGAGGAGATATATAGTGCATAAATTATTCGTATTATTAGAATATATTTATTGTTAATATAGTGTTTCCGACCGGAGAGGCGTACGGGGGCCGTTCATATATTAGATTGATGTAATAATGTAAATATTTTACTGTGTAATAAGGCTCAGAAAAAGACAAGAAAGCTATTGAAGGCTATCCTACACAATTATAGGCCTGCTAGGCATTAGTAGCTAGTCTTTTAGAAAGGCCGCTACAGACTACAATACATTTTACGATCTTTTTAATCGTATAGCTATGTACTGGTTTTGACCTTTAGCCTTTTGGAAAACGTTGATTTCTTGTATTGACATTTTTGAAAGTGGTATAGTTACTAGTTTTGAATGTTTTTAAAAACGCTGATTTCTAGTTTTAACCTTTTTGAAAGTGTTACTGTCTTGCTTTGAGCTGTTTTGAAAAAGTTGATTTCTTGTTTTGACATGTTTCGAAAGTGTTAATTACTAGTTTTTTTTTGACATTTTTGAAAGTGTTTGTTTCTTATTTTGAACTTTTTAAAAACATTGGTTACTTGTTTTGACCTTTTTTGAAAGTGTTACTTCCTTATGTTATGCCTTTTTTTGAAAGCGTTAACTACTAGTTTTGACCTTTTTAAAGTGTTATTTCCATGTTCTGGCATTTTTTAAAAGTGTTAGCTACTAGTTTTGACCTATTTAAAAGTGTTGGTTTCTTATTTTGACCTTTTCGGAACACTTGGGTTTTTTGTTTTGAACTTTTTGGAGCACTTTTATTTCTTAATTGGACCTTTTCGAAAGTTGCAGTTTCTCGTTTTGACCTTTTTTGAAATTGTTGATTTCTTGTTATGGCGCTTTTTGAAAGTGTTGACTACTAATTTAGACCTTTTGGAAAGTTGTAATGACTAGTTTTGACGTTTTCGAAAACGTTGGTTTCTTGTTATACCCTTTTAGAAACTGTAATATATTGAATCTTGACATCTTTAGGAAATAGTTAACATCTTGTTCGGATCTCTTTTTGAGGAGTTAATTTTAAGAACAAAAAATACGTTTGGAGAGAATTCTTTCGCATTTCCAGGAAGGTTGCTCAATTCTGAATGAGTTAGGTTTCGAAAAATTATCTCTGTAACACAGACGTAGTAATTGACAGGCGGTCCCAAAGTATATCTACATATATACATAGGTACTATGTAGCATAGCATAGCATCCCCTCCAATCCCCGCATGAATACGTACATATATCACCTAAGTTTGTTTTGATAGCCCACATTTATCTTTATTATGTCTTTATCATGCTTTTCCCTTTTATACTGGTATGATGATGCTCTTTGCCCTGTTCAAAGTAGACTGGATGTAATTTTTTTGGTTACAAAATGTATGTACGTAACTTTTTTCCTTACATTTTTTATTCAGCCTCATGGGAACCGCAACGATCGTTGCATTTGCGTTGCATTCCAGCTTTTCGTAGTCGCCATTTGTAACACAAAAAGAAAGGGATGATATGATATTACATTTGTACCATTTACCATGTGTTTGGGTAAAATTTCAAAGATGTCATAAATCACTTATTGATTACATGAAAATATGGGGAAAATTATGCACTTCACTGTCAACTCTTGTTGTTTGAGAAGCAAAATAACGTATGGACAGAGAAACAGCAGCGTATTTATGTATTATGTAATGTTGATTTTTCAAAGGTAAACCTAACCAGTAACCTTTTTTCTTAATTACCGTAAAACTTCAAATAGAGCCCAGGTCCCTATTAGAACCCGGGTCCCTAATAGAACCCGGGGTCTGGATGTGAGTTTTTGTATAACCCCATGCAAATCCAACCCCTAATAGAACCCGGGTCCCTCATACAGCCCGGGTCTGAGGACCTATTTTCATTTATAACACGGGGGGTTTTATTTGAAGCTTTACGTATTGAAGCGGTACGTAAGATACAAAATCTTATACTTACATGTTTTTGAAAAGGTGCAAAACGTCCTATTAACATTGTTTTTAAAGGTGCAAAATGTCACATTTAGATGTTTTTGAAAGGGTGCAAAATGTCCTATTTACAACATGTTTTGAAAAGGTGCAAATTGTCCTATTTGCACGTTTTTAAAAAGGTGCAAACTGCCCTATTTACATGTTTTTGAAAAGGTACAAAATGTTTATTTTAAATGTTTTTGAAAAGGTGCAAACTGTCCTATTTACATGTTTTTGAAAAGGTACAAAATGTTTAATTTAAATGTTTTTGAAAGGTGCAAAATGTCACATTTAGATGTTTTTGAAAAGGTGCAAAACGTTCTATTTACATGTTTTTGAAAAGATGCAACATGCTCTACTTGCATGGCTTTAAAAATATGAAGAAATTTAGGTAATCGATACACTATTTATGTAACTAATCGAAAGTACGCATATGCATAACTACAATTTAAATATATTAAAGATATAAATAGACTCCAAACACAGTGCCTACAGCGTGTATGGTATTGGGTTTTACCTATATCACAAATCGCTGTCAAGCACAATAATAAATTTATTATGCAGCTATCGCGTTTTCGTTTTTAGTCACATTCTTTTTATTCTCTAGTGTTTGAATGGGTTTTAAATGCAAGTATTCAATTTGAATGAATCGGCGGAAATGAGTTTGAAAGGTATTTAGTTTCAGCTTTCATCTTATTTTAACATTTGCACCAGTCAGGAAATGACATTATGCATTAAATTCCCGTATTATGTTCGATCTACATATCGTCACCTAAGAAGCAAAATGATGCATATTCACTTTTGGCTAAAAGCAAAATGACGCATGTCGATGATTTAGGTATACCAAATGACAAGTGTCATTTTTTTTGTTTTCATACCAATTCGGACCTGTCAGACCATGAAAACATTGTTTTAGAAAAGGTGTGTAAACTACAAATTAACCTTCTTAAAAAGTGTCAAAACTAGTAATGAACTTTTTTTAAAGTGTCAAAACTAGTAACTAACACTAAAAAAAACAAAATGAGAAATCAACATTTTCAAAAAGTGTCAAAACTAGTAATTAACCTTTTTAAAAAGTGTCAAAACTAGTAATTAACGTTTTTTAAAAGTGTTATAACTAGTAATTAACCTTTTAAAAAGTGTCGAAACTAGTAACTAACATTAAAAAAAACAAAATGATAAATCAACATTTTCAAAAAGTCAAATGTGGTAATTGGGATTTCAAAACAGTAAAAAAAAACTAGTAACTGATATTTTCAAAAAGTGCCAAAATTATTAATTAACACTTTCAAAAAGTGTCAAACTAGATATTACCATTTTGAAAAGGTTACAAAGTAGGCACAAGGTATGCAAAGTGACGCGTGTCCATTGTGACCACTTGTTAGTATGTAATACTATGCAATAAAAAGTGGTAAAAATGGATACGCGTCGCTCTGCACCTTAAGCTTGTACCAACGCGTCACTTTGCAATTAAAGTGAAAATGGATGCGCGTCAGTTTGCACTTTAATTCTCGATATGCAGAAATTTTTAAAAGCAAAATGATGCATACCAAAAGTACACGCTATGTACATACATATTCTGTAAGTGTAGAGTTTGTACAATAATTCCTGCTTCCCTTAATCTCATTTTGCTGAGAGTCCCAGCAGTCAGCTTTTTATTCGTGTGTTCGTAAAGTTTGTGAATACCACTTTTTTCCCTTTTCTTTTATGGACGATACATATTATGTATAGTAAGATTGTGTTTTAAAAAGTGCAAATAGCAGTTTTGCACATTTGCGAACCAGTATAAGTAGCAGTTCTCCGCTTTTAAAAAGAACAAATTGCAATTTTATAGATTTTCGGTTGTGCTAATAGCAGTTTCATGTTTTTGAAAAGTACAAACACCAGTATTTCTCTGTCTTCAAAAAGGCTGTAAATGGCAGTTTTACTACTTTGAGAAGTACAAATTTTATACATTCTTTGTGTGAGCTAACGGGTGTTTAATGTTTTTTAAAAGTACAAATAGCAGTAAACATCTCTATTTTGAAAAAGGCTGTAAATGGCAGTTTTACTGTTTCGAGAAGTACAAA
>JAQFZC010007833.1:0-10798 GCA_034695205.1 Dicyrtoma fusca | reverse complement strand
TAGCGCCCTGTCAAGTCTATACAAGTCAAGGCGCTAATCGAGGCTGAAGCTTGACTTTGTAAATATAATTATGTAGTGTTCCTTTTAGGTATGTAAATGTCGCGCAAACTGTAACTATGCAAGTCAAGTACAAATAACCGCAGCAACCTCCTCGTACTCTTTTAGAATGAATGTATACTAGTTGTAATGGAGTTAGGTAGGTAAGTTAACCAAAATACTACAGTATGTAGTTTAATTTTAATACCGTTTGCTAGCAGAAATTGAAAGTGTCACGCATGGAACACGTGCACTTCCCGAATTTTAGTGGAATTCGTTGCAGTGCAGTGCAGTGTTGCACTTGTAAGCAATGTTGACAGCATTTTGTATCTTAAATGTCAACAGTTCATTCATGTATGTGACTTTATTTAAAACTGAATTGTTAAATAAAATATTTATTACTATAAACTTAATTTTATTTCGCAGTTTGATGCTATAATTTCATTTCTATGCCCTTTGGTCACAAGAGCTGAAAAACACGGATTATCTCACTATTCAGCGCCCCTGCCTACTAAAATCGCTGCTTCGATGAAGGACTAATAATAGTATTGGACTTGTTTATTTTTTCTTCGCTTAATCACCAAATGATTAGTTTGAAAAGGAAGGGGCACGTCAGTTACTGGATTCTGGATACTGGATCTCTACCATCGTTTCCTCGAAAAAGTCTTACGGTCTGGATTCTGGATACTGGATGTACTGGAACGGAAGAAGGGAGGGATGTAAAGCGTTGTTTTTGTTTTCGTTAAACTTATCGTCATGTTACAAGTCTCACTTTTTCCCTTTTGCTTTACGACTTTTGTTAAGGACGCTGCCCACTTTGAGGAAGCTAAATGATGACTGGGAACATGTGTGGACTATTAGTATTATGTCATCAGTCATCAAAACCGCATTAATTTTAAGAAAATTTATTTAAATTTCTGATACAATGAAATTATTTACAAATGCAGCCGGGATTCTAAAGTTAGCCGGGGATTTTACCAGCACAGTCAAAAGGTAGGCCGCCCGGGGGCTATCTTTGGAATTTTTAGAGTATGTAAATATTTACCCAGCGATTAATTTTTACCATAGCTCATTCTCGTGGCACGGCGTTTGACTTTGATCGTTTGGTCTAAAGCTTAATCTTAAAGTCGAACGTTTCAACGCCTCTTATTTATGGCAGTTAAGTTGGTCAAATATGAAAATTAAAAATAAAAATTGACTTTGAACCTTACTAGTCAGTGGAGAATTACTTTATTACATCTGCAACTGGGAGCTGGAATATTAATACGAACGTGGAACATTGCCTTAGGATTGTGGAAATTCACTATCACTAAATGGAATAATTACCAGACCCTCCACAATTAGTATCCGAAGATTCCCAAGTTGGCGAAGTTGTTAACCGAATAAACAGCATCGGTACGAAGGCATACTGGTTGAACTGCCATAATGTTGACTGTATTATTCTACTTTTATTCAAGTTCAAGTTCATTCATTTTTCATGTTTATTTTATTAGTGTTAACCGATGCACTGCACTGATGTTTACTCAGCTTTCTTGCTGCCGATCAATACTATTGATTTGTAATGCTACAATTTCTCTAACACATGTATGTAATTATTACTGATTGTGTTTTGTCTACTTCACATTGCATTGATTGGTAATTATAGTAGAAACAGCTGTTCAAACAAGAACTTAGGTAACTAGTTCTTCGTTCTTCACCTTCAAAGTCAGGCTGTTCATTGTATATAATTATTTATTTACTATTTATTGCTTGCAACGAATAAGTTCAGAAATACAGTAAATACACTACTGTATGTACACATTGAGATTTATTCAGAAGACGTACTAATTTTTGTCTGCCAATTGATTGTATTACCTGTTACCTGGAGCAGCGAGAGGTACACATTTATACCGTAAAGTCGATAATAATAGTAATATAATAATAATAAAAATAAAATAATATTGTCTGAAATATGCCAGTAATAGTTTGCAGTTATATGTATTATTTATTAGGGTTAGGATTAGATCAGTACTCGAAGTTCCTTTGTGACTTTCTGACGGAAAAATAATGAATAATGAAGTTCATTCAATCAAATTAATTATGATCTGTAGTTCAAAACTTCTTTTGTCTAGGAACTGTAGGACTTCAATCTAATTAATAAGTCAGTTTCAATGGGCTCTCTAATTAATTAGTACAAGCAAAGTGACGTATCGCCCACTCAAATATCTCTGTTCCTCCACATGCATCGGCCACAGGTACTTCACTTCACATCGATATCACAATTAACTTCATTGGAACCGGATAATAATTAGTGCACTGTACTACTGGTATGGTAGGGGACTTTCAAATATGACGTTTTTTTTTCAGACTTGCCTTTTTTAAATACTACAAAAATATTCAATTTTGTACTTTTTTTTTTTAGTTTTTTGAAAACTTCTATTGAATTAATACGTTGTGCACGTTGTAAAATGTTTTTATCATTTATTTGACTTTTATGGAAAGCTTTCTTTGAAAATGTTTGACGTCTTTGTCATATTCGAAAGAATCCTAGCTGCTTGTCAGTTGGCAGTTGACAGGATATTTTGGGTTTAGGGATGTACCTATTTAATTTCCTGATGCTACTCTGGTTACAGACCGTCGAAGTTGCATCGATTACATAATTTGTTACTTCATTAGCTGTATAATTGCATAATAATTATTATACACTGATTTCCTACGCGTAAATTATCACGACGAGACGAAGCAAACTTCACATGGTTACCACATGGCTTTTTAATGGACGGACAGCTATTGATTTAAGACATGACTGCTGAATTGCAAGTCTGTCCTGTGATTGTGTGTCTCTGATTTAATTTTTTATGATTTAACATGACTTTGGCTGGGACCTGCAATAATTACATAGATTACAGAATACAGACATGACTTCGATTGCTGCCATCCAAAGTTCACTCTGTTTAGTGTTTACATGTTTACTATGCAGTTTTACAATTTACATAGAGAGCAAAAGTTAAATACATTAACAGTTAAATAAAAAAAGAGGCAGATTCTATTTATATAAGGACATTAGGATTACAGGTGACTATGGATGGATAAAGTGATGTGTGATCTGGACGCGTGTGTACCTAGCACGTGGGGGTCAAAGTTTTAAATAAAATGTCATACTTTGACCTTTTCGCTGTTAGTTGTAAATGCATATTAAATCATAAATCATAATCATGATAGATCATTTTGCATCTGTCAATCTGTTTGCACCGCATATATGCCTTCAACCAGGAAGTCTAGACAACTTACGATCATTGATTCTGATTGTCGATTGCCAACAGTGCAACGTTAACAATAGAATATTAGAAAAATAGTAAAAAAAATGCATTACAGTAAGTGTCATTGTGCTTGTAACTTCACGAAATATTTAGAAATATACAGTATGCACCTATCCCACTTGATAGCTTTTATATATGTAATAGTGTTAGTGATTAAAATTATGATTATAGATGAAATCAGTAGCCGGTCATTTAGACTGCAGTTGGGGTTGCTTCTATTTTATCTAAAAAGTTAATAATTGTGCGTGACGATAATATGCATTTCAAAAGGTGTAGGTACGTATTTATCCACGTTGTGGCATAAAAAGATAGTGTGGCTTTAACCTTTTCGAAGCGTAATATACTTACAATTAGTTTTGAATGTGTTTGAAAATGGTAATTTATAGTTCTGTGACCGCTTTGAAAAAGTGTTATTTACTAGTTTTGACAGTTTTGAAAAAGCATAATTTACTAGTTTTGAGTTTTGACCGTTTTGGAAAAGTTTTATTTTCTAGTTTTGACCGTTTTGAAAAAGTGTTGTTTACTAGTTTTGACCGTTTTGGGAAAGTTAATTTATAGAATTAAAAACTTTTGTAAAGCATTCTTCCATGGTTCCCCAGTTTCGAATAGGTTAAGTATAGTATGTAAATTCTCCATCAGCATTTATAAAAAAGTTAAATAAAAATAAATTCCTACAAAGGTACTTTAGTACATGTAACGATCAGGCATGGACTGCATGCATGGTCATGGGCAGGATTCAGATTTCGATAAATTATATCAATTCATTGGCTTTGATCTAGCCTGGCAACAACTATTACTTATGTACAACTATTTCGGGCTGGTAACCGCAGGTTGTTGTAACCACAGTTCGACAGTCATCACCGCCCTGCATTTTTGGGTCATGTCATTTCAGTGAGTCAGGCATGATCAGAGTTTATGTAAATACTTTTGAATACATGCAATACTGTTGATTAAACCACCATAGTTACACTATCAAGTATCAAGTATATTAAAA
The DNA here is from genome assembly GCA_034695205.1 of Dicyrtoma fusca. Taxonomy (NCBI): domain Eukaryota; kingdom Metazoa; phylum Arthropoda; class Collembola; order Symphypleona; family Dicyrtomidae; genus Dicyrtoma; species Dicyrtoma fusca. The sequence goes on along the minus strand of JAQFZC010007833.1, from coordinate 6,469 downwards.
CTGAAAATTGAAACGGAAGCATCCTATCACATTAATTTTCTTGCACTTTGTGTGCATGCATCCGCCACACTGCTCTTGACTGTTAGCTATATATATTTGACTATGGACGGGATTACTTTAAGGGAATGTTCATCGAAAATTATGTTGGTAGTTTATTTTATAAACCTGTGAACATATCTGTTACTTATTTGTTTAAAATGTCAAAACATGTTATGTCTTAGGTATTTTTGAAAGGCCACGAGGAGGTCCGGTGGCTGGTGTCATTAAACACGCTATGTGCATGTGCCTAATTCGTTACTAAATCGTTGAATTGTAGTTTATGTAGTTTTTTAAAAATACTTCTAAAAAATTGTTTTACTTCCTCCCTAAATTAATTAGTTGATTTGCAAATTAGGCTAATGAAGTGTATATAACTTAACCGAATAAAAATAGCCGTCAATGAGTTTACTATCTATAACAATCTTTGATTAGCCCACAAGATAAGACGAAAGGTGACTTAAGCAAAAGATTGTTTTTAAATTGATAATTTAAAATCTCCATGCATTTCAGTTTTAACTGCTGTTAAACGCTTTGCCAGTGTCAAGACACAAGCGTCAATAGCCTGCGGTTTTTGTAAGCAGGATACATGTATGTTGTAGCCTACGAGCAATTTGGTCCCTGGTGGCAGTGGACTCGCCCAAACGGTTTTAGTTAGACCAGCCCATCAGGGCCACCGATTTTTAGTCCACAAGGCCACCTTTTTTCTTACAAATGCACGCACTCTACTATGTTTTCGTAGTGTCAAGAGGTTCCTTTTGATTACTGTATGCCTACGGACGGGGATACAAACCGAATGAATTCATAACATGAATTTGTAGCGCAACAAGTCAAATTACAATCCACATAGGTCTTATTTCCCATAAAGGCGGCCATAAATCAAAAGGCAGTTTTTCTTGTTAACTTTTTGTATTAAAATTCAACTAAAGCTTCCGTTTTTTACTACCTGATATGAGTTATCATTAAAAAACCAAAAAATCAGTTTTTTATGCAATGTTGTTTTCAAGTTACAGACCTTAACAAAAATAACGAATATGTAAACTAATAAAAGATTGTTTCTCACAATAACTTTGTTTTACGGCAATAGGTGAGAAACAAAACGGACCGAATTTCGGGTTTTTTGGTTTTAGCTTAAAATGGCGACCAAAGTTAAAATGCATGTAAGATCTTGTTAAAAGTATAAACACAAGAATGTTTACACTATTTTCATTGGAGTAAAAAATTATTGTGTCCCAAAAAAATAATTTTACGGTTATAATTACTTGTTTAAGCGATTAGTTCAGCGGAGTTTTCTTTTCAAATTTCAACGCTATTTGCACTACGTACATAATGCATTAGTATAAGCCTGTAACGCTAAACGTTTCTCAATTTCTCAGTTAGCGACATGTTGCGACTATTGAATGTTTGTGAGAAAGCTTTTTCGTTGTTGGTGTAAAGCCACGATAAATTTTCTTTGCATAACTCAATAGGTATGGAAGATATTCAATACAAATGATGCGCCTTACAAATCCAAGTTTCAGTGCTGATTGTTAAGCTTTGTGATCTAAAAGACTGACATAGATATCCGCAATGACAGCCGTGTCGATAAAGTTACTTAACCCCAGACGACTAGTTTCCATTGACCCCAACACCATAACATAACTACCACAGTGCTTAACTATTGGTAAAATATTCCTCATTTGTATGGCTTCTTTGTACTTTCTCCAGGCTTCCTGGTTTTGGTCGGCTCCAAACAAGTTCACTTTTGTTTCATCCGTCCATAAAACGCAATTACAATATTCCAGGCCCTAAGCTACAAGTTCCCGAGCAAACGAGATTCACTGAGCTTTATTCTCCTTGGAAATAAGTGGCTTCTCCTGCTTTTATAGCCAGCCTTATGGGCGATTCTACTAACAGTCATACCAGAAACTTGCTTGCCAAAATCTTCTTGAAAAGCTTTAGTTACTTTAGAAAGAGTAATAAACGGCGGTTGTTTCACTTTTGCCAGTACATACCTTGATTCCCGTTTAGCCAGAGCAGGTCTCTGGCCCGTCTTGGGTGCATTGATAAAAATTCCTGTATCGTTTAATGATATTCAAAATGGTAGATTTGACAATCTGGAATGATTGTGCGATACCCCGAACAGTTGTGGGTCCACTTTCTTTATTCTTGCAGGAGGTAATATTTAAATCATAAATAGGGACACTAGTTTTCTTCTTGGGAGTGTTCATATCTTTAACAAAACGTTAATTATACAATTATAAAGCAGAAAATGCTCAGTGCCGTTCAAATATTGAATGTAAGCCATACAAAATTTGAAATTATTTTTACTAATGTACAATTAAGCCTTATCTTTTGATTCTGTCAATCAATTAAAAACACTTAAAATGAGGATGTTAATTATGTTGGTGGTTATTTTGCTAATGTTCCCGCCAATTTATACAACTATGATACGTAGCCTAATACTTCATAAAATTCTAAGCAATGGTTAAATTGTTTTAAAATGGAACTGAATTAAAAGATATGTTAGTTTGAAGTTGGAAGCATACCTTGTCCCATCAGTTGTGTTCCGCACTTTACAAGCCGCGGTTTCGGTTCCAGAGGGCAGTAGTCTAAAAGCGTAGACAAAGGTACTATTGAAAAAATATTTCTGATCTTGTGATTTTAGGATCTCTACTCGTCCTTCAACTATAGGTACAAAATAGTTATACTGGCGCCATTTTTATGCTTCGTACCCCTTACTTTAAATTGTTTTAATTTTTATAAATTGGACGATGGTTTCTTTGTTTTTTTGTCTTTTTCAATGTTTGGCGTCTGCGTATAAGCTTCCTCGAGCATTTATTTATTTATTTTCAAAATTTTTTATGCAGTTTACATCTTTACCGCCCCTCTACAAGGTATCATGCCTAAGGTCTCAGCAAGGTACGGCCATTGTCGTGCTGCCTCCCAGGCATCACCGTCTCCATTCTCTCCATCGAATAAAGTGCTCAACCTCCGTCACCATCTTATGGGCCATCCGTGGGATCCACGAGCATTTTCCATCCCGTCTCGTCGTGGGCGGTTCAACTTAGCTACATACATAGGTACTGCCCATAGTCGAGAGACTCCACATTTTCGTATGCCTATGGAGCCCAATCACCAGCTCCGCGCCCCCCATGGTCCTTTTTGTGGAGCCTGCCGCTACTGTGTACATCGTCACACCGGCTGTCATAAGTTGAGAATGATCTCAGAAAAATTGGCCACCCGTAAGACGTAGGCTCCTTTTACTGCTGATACTTCCTCGATAAAAACGCCCACACGTTCTACCGTCATATGTGTTGTGGTATCCTACCCGGAGATTTCTGATCGAGAGAAGGTTTGAATTATTTTTTATTTTGACCAAATTGTCCATAAATTAAGAGTTTGCTGGAAATCAAGGTATTCCTTGTGACTACTTTCCTTAGTGAGCAGTAAACCTGGCAGCCTCATCTGCGTTGCATAAAATTATGTATTTACTAAAGTAACAAGAGGAATCTCATTACACTACTTATTATTATTCTGGGTTTTATTCAATTCAATTGAAAAACACATACACAAGAATAGCACAAAATTGAAAAACTTACTTACAAGAAAATTATAGCAGATTGCGCATGTGTGGACGAAAATATGCGCGCCCTTCTGGGCTACAAGTTGGAGATCCTGTGGACTGGTCCATTAGCAACACTCATGTGGACCAGTCCACAGAAGTCAGGAACTAAATCCCTTGTGTGCTACGACATATATTCGTAGACGTGGATGTTACTGTACCTACTTTAGGATGAGTCTATGCTTCATTTGCAGATTTAGTTATTTAAAATATGTAAAATGTATATACAATAATGCTTATTCTGTTGTAAAGTATTATCAATTTGTGGCTCGACCAGGTCTCTGCTCTGACTAAACTGTATCGACACTCATATTATATTTTTATACGGCAGCGGTTAAAATACTTACGTCAGTAGTTGATATGAATACATACTAAAAATTGACCAGCAGGGCTGTAGTCAAGCATCATTCGTGATTACACAGTTTTATTTTATGTGCTGTAAATTGTTGCATTTAAAAAAATGCAATATTTGCTAACTACTACATTTATACATTGAAACAAATCCAAATAAATTGCTTTGTCTCGCTATCATAGTACAATAGTGATTTCAACTTAGTTACTTACATCTTTTAAAAAAAATTGCCAATTATGGTAAAAATATGCTCGTTACGCACTAAAATAATTTTGTATTACTGTTCTTATACAATTTTAATACTTGTAATAATAATCTAGTATTCGTCGGAGATTCATTACTATTGTTTGAGAAATACGAGGCACGTTTGGATCTATTAATAATCTATTAATAAAAGCAGCTATAAAGTCAAGTCTCTGTAATTCATTGCAGCTAATCTTGTATCAGCTCGCGTCACGATGCCAGAAAATACCCCATTTTTGGAAGATTTCAATTTTGAATAATAATCCCAGCCAAGTATTTGGTCATTCATATACATAGAGTTGCTAACACTTACCTATAGGTAGTTGTTGTGTGGCTGCTGCGCAAATCTTATAATCCGAATAATGCAGGGATAAATGATAACTAAAGAAAATAGCCACGAACAATGCATAGATTACACGAAATGGCAGATTTATCTCACTCAACTGAATGTATTGCAAAATATGCAACTAACAGCGCAATTTCTTTGCACAAACAAATTTCGCAGTTCAAAATTAAAATTAAAAAAAAAATCAGGATTGCTATCAGCAGTTTTTATTACTTAAGTCGTCATTTGGGGTTTGTTTGCTGGGTATTCGTTCCGCTTACGCAACAAGTTAAACATTCACAGTAAAAAAGAACAGACAGACATATAAATACGGTTGCCGCAATTAACTAGGTACCTACTCATACATACAGCGATCCACCTACAATTCTGTGCAAAACATCTATCTTAACTGCACCGCAAAAAGTTCAAAGTCCCTAAAAATATTTGCTTTTATAGGGTCAAGAGTAATTACAGAAGCGCAAAAACAGCTGATGAAGTGCTTTCCACGTGCATATGTAATATTGAATTATGTATTAACTAAAGGTAGGGTGATGACTTGTGTCGAAAATACTTGAAACTTGACGTCTACATGAATAAATAGTGAAGAGCGAGGATCGACGAAGCACGGATTATTTGATCTAGCAAGTAAATGGTTTAATAACTTAGTAGGAAAAATCTAAAGTATTTTGATCTGTTCATTTAATTTTAATTTTTTGACAGCTGATTCATCTGTTGAGAGCTTGACAGCTATGATGCCTGCCCAATTAAGATTGACAATACCGAATTTAGCCGCCACTGCTGTCCCAAAACCGTTAAATAATTAGCACGTACATAATTAGTAATTAGGTACCTACTTTTGATCTACCGCATGCATACTACGCACTTGATCCTAATCTACGAGTGAAAAGTGAAGCTGTTGTGATAAATCTGTTGAGTAGTTGTTAGTGACCAGTGGTCAATAGCCAAAAACATCGATCGAAATCGAAACTACAGTTGACAGTGAATTTGACAGATAAAATCAATCCGGCAGCAAAACTACCTAACAACTGTTTTTGCTTACAACAAATCCTATCATGCAGCTTTGAACAACTCAATAAGTACGTTTTTCCTACCAATTCCTACGAAAAAGTAATTAGCAAAATTAAAATTGTAGATACTTGCAAGTTTGAAACTAAATAGTTGCAGTTTGATGCAGAATCAATTCCGGAAAGGTCGCACACCGACCGACCCATCCAAAGGCGATTCACCTTTGCTGACTTGTAACTTTTGTTGGAGTTGGAGATTAATCTGAAATTAAAATCTGTTTTTGACTTTTGACCACAGTAGTGGTCAGTGACTATCAACTGTTTAAAGTTTTGAGAATCTATTAATGTTTCTACTAACAACTACTACGAATTTACTGCTACACTACTGATAACTGCAAATCTACTTATGTAGTGTAGGTTGTAGGTACGCTGTTAATTCCAGTTGATGACCACTCACGAAATCAGAACTACAATCAAAGAAAGGATTTAAACAAAGCAATTAAGCACAGCTGACAGTGGTACTCGTAAAAATACTTAAATACTTGTGTGGAACATTCCCCCTGGCAGTACTAATGCTAAATAGTAATTTATGACACCGAAAACTGCTGCAACTGCAATGATTAAACAATTAAAAGTAGAATAAAAATGGAGCACACTTCTGCTAATTGTTCACTTCTTGCTTAGGTTGCACATTTGGACAAATTTTTCACGACCTGACTCAATGTTAATCAAGTACAGCTCGATAGGAAACGAATTAAAATATTAGGTATGTATGTAGGAACATACAACATTTGAAAATTGCATAAGTACCGTAATTGACCGAATTATCGCCGGGGCTCAAATAATCGCCGGAGCTCGAATAATCGCCGGGGTCTAGACATGCT